>JAIUZE010073969.1:0-72997 GCA_022085475.1 Heliosperma pusillum
ATTCTAATCTGTTAAACTAGGTTTGTCTCTATAGTAACAACTTCTGGGTTTGAGATTTGGTTTCTAAACTAAAAGCAATTAACAATAACAATAAATAAAGTAAACAATAACAACTAATACTAATAACAAACTAATAATAAGCAATAACTAACTATAAGCAATAACAAACTAATAAGGTTGATAAACAATGAGATTAAAAGTCTAGGGTCACAGGTTCACTAGGATTATTATTCAGGGATAAGGGAGTAATCAATTATCATGCAATAAAGTTATCTAAGGTCACACGATCGGTCGATTCAATTATGCCCTTTAGATCTACGATTAACATGCGCTCGCTATCATTAAACGAGTTCTATTCAATTATCGTAGCCTATCTTAGTCTTAACCCGGTCGGTGTTAATCCTAATTCGCGAGACTAGTTAATTAATCCTGGCCAGTAATCAAACAACTAGAATTAAAACGATAATCAAACGAGAACCATGCAATTGCAATTCAATTAATCAATCTACCCCTTCTAACAATCCTAGATCCCCTTTCAATCCTAGAAAGGAACTTAGCTACTCATAATAAGATAAACAACAACAATAATAATTAAAGCAAACATGATTAACAACAATGAAAGGAATAACAAAGAATAATTAAAGAACTAGAAGGCAATTAAATAAATAACTAAGAAAGATTGAAGAATACCGATTACAAGATGAACTAAAGACAATCGTCTTTGATGAATAAAATCCGGAGGCAAAGTAAACTAAATTAGGGTTTCTGATTTAAAGCCTAAAAGTATTAAAAAGCATAGAAAAGCATATGAAAGCATGAAAGACGAGCTTTCCTTTTATAATACAAAAATCTAATTAATTAGGTTAAAGTTTAGGAAAATATGAAAAAGTCGTCGAAATATTGGGTTGCTCGATCGAGCAAGAGTATGTTGCTAGATCGAGCAACCTTCAGCCCGACTCGATCAAGCAAGGCACTATGCTCGATCGAGCAGCCTTCAAAATGGCTTGTTTCTTCGTTTTTCTTCATTTCTTTTCCACCATTCTCGATTCCCGTGCCTAACCTTCTATGATCCGACTCCGCCATGCTCCATATCAACTCTAAAAGCTCCAAATGCATCCAATCTGCATTAAAACATAACAAAAGCGGCAGAATCGATATTCTAGCTTAAATAGCATAGAATAAGCAAGGAAAGACGGTAAATCGATCGAGCAACCTTGTTTTCAGCCTCTTTTTCGCCTTTTTTCGAACTTTGATCAGCAACTTCCAAGCTTTCATTGGTTTCATCCCTTATCATATCAGGGCCTTTGTAATGGGTTCCACTCCTCAAAGTGATGGCATTGACTTGTTCATGTGGAGGGTGTCCTTGAGGAGGAAGATTACCCGGTTGTTTATGTGGATTTTGAATTGTCAATTGGGCAATTTGAGTGTCAACCATCTTGTTATGAGCTATCAGTTGTGAGATCTGAGCATCTTGCTTTTGTTGGATCATAAGACTCTACTGCAACATGGCTTTCAGTTCCGCCATATCATTACTTGGAGGTGGTGGAGGTGGAGGTTGTTGGAAGTTTTGACCACCTTGATTGGAACGGTTAAAGTTACCTTGAGAATTGCGATTCTGAGGAATCACATAAGATGAACCTTGTTGCTGAGGTGGTGGTGGGGTGGATTAAGAACATTCTGACTTCGGTAGGAGAAATTGGGATGCTCTCTTGTCCTTTCATTGTAAAAGTTAGAGTACGGTGAACCTTGCTTAAAGGATTGAAAGGCAAGCACTTGATCAACCGTACTCATACATTCCACTGCATTATGCCCCATAGTACCACATCTTTCACAGGTTGGCTCTTGTTGAACCATGGCATGAACCGTTTGCTTATTTTCAAGGACTTTGAAGTTTGTAACTCGGCAATTTTGGCAGTTAATGCCTCCAACTGAGCTACAATGGCATTATCCGTACCTCCTCTCCTCACATTACCCCTAGGATTCTCATACTCAGCAGTGTGAGTAGCCATCTCATCAATTAACTTCCAAGCATTGGCATCAGTAGTGTTATTTTGGAATCTCCCATTAGCAGCAGAATCTAACAAATTCCTCTGATCATCATATAACCCATTATAAAATTGGTTGCATAAGAACCAAGTATCAAAACCATGATGTGGAACAGACTTGACAAGCTTTTTGAAGCGAACCCAAGCCTCGTTAAAGTTCTCATTGGGACCTTGTTTGAAACTTGTGATTTGACTTCGAATGGCATTGGTTTTCTGTGGCGGAAAATATCTTTTGTAGAATGCAAGAGCCAAAGAATTCCAATCGGTGATGCCAAGTGCAGCCATATCCAACTCACTCAACCAATCTTCTGCCCCGTCTCGTAGTGAAAAGGGAAACAACACCAACTTGATCTGATCTTGTGTCACTCCACCCGTTAAAGGAATAGAGCAACAATAGTTAGTGAATTTCTCCATATGCTTAGCAGGATCCTCAGTAGGGCTCCCTCCAAACATGTTTCGCTCCACCAAAGAGATATAAGATGGACGAATCTCAAAAGTACTATTGCCCGTAGTAGGGAGTTGAAATCCCTTGGGAATAGATGCAACGGTAGGCTCCGAATGGCTGGCTAGAGTAGGCATGGTTGTAGTAGGTGCAGAAATAGGTGTATCCTCTTCTAAGGATGGTTTTTCTGCGACGAATTCGGCGTAAAATGTTTCAAGCGTACTCAAGTCTTCCGCTTCTTGAATTTCCTTCCAAAAGTTTCGTCTAGACCGGAGAGTCTTCTCTGGTTCGAAATCGTAGGGCACGAGAACGGACCTAGAACACCTGGGCATAAACAAAAACTAAAGAAAAGGATGAGAACTGTCTCAAGGAACTTAGGTTCCCTGAGACGAAAAGACAAACTAAGTAGAAACAAACAGAAAACTGTTGCCTCCCCGGCAACGGCGCCAAATTTGATAAGGTTAAAGTCGCGTCTCCTTAATCAAAGTAAACCTAATTCACTACTAACTAATAGTCAGCGGTAAGCAAGGTATCGAATCCACAGGGAGGCGGTAGTATTATAATCTGTTAAACTAGGTTTGTCTCTAAGTAACAATTCGGGGTTTGAGATTTGAGTTCTAAGCTAAAAGCAATCAATAATAACAATAAATAATAGCAATAACAATAACTACTAATAATAATAACAACTAATAATAAGCAATAACTAACTATAAGCAATAACAAACTAATAAGGTTGATAAACAATGAGATTAAAAGTCTAGGGTCACAGGTTCACTAGGATTATTATTCAGGGATAAGGGAGTAATCAATTATCATGCAATAAAGTTATCTAAGGTCACAAGATCGGTCGATTCAATTATGCCCTTTAGATCTACGATTAACATGCGCTCGCTATCATTAAACGAGTTCTATTCAATTATCGTAGCCTATCTTAGTCTTAACCCGGTCGGTGTTAATCCTAATTCGCGAGACTAGTTAATTAATCCTGGCCAGTAATCAAACAACTAGAATTAAAACGATAATCAAACGATAACCATGCAATTGCAATTCAATTAATCAATCTACCCCTTCTAACAATCCTAGATCCCCTTTCAACCCTAGAAAGGAATTTAGCTACTCATACGATATTAAACAACAACAATAATAATTAAAGCAAACATGATTAACAACAATGAAAGGAATAACAAAGAATAATTAAAGAACTAGAAGGCAATTAAATAAATAACTAAGAAAGATTGAAGAATACCGATTACAAGATGAACTAAAGACAATCGTCTTTGATGATATAAATCCGGAGGCAAAGTAAACTAAACTAGGGTTTCTGAATTAAAGCCTAAAAGTATTCAATAGCCTAAGAAAGCATATGAAAGCATGAAAGACGAGCTTTCCTTTTATAATACAAAAATCTAATTAATTAGGTTAAAGTTTAGGAAAATATGAAAAAGTCGTCGAAATATTGGGTTGCTCGATCGAGCAAGAGTATGTTGCTAGATCGAGCAACCTTCAGCCCGACTCGATCAAGCAAGGCACTATGCTCGATCGAGCAGCCTTCAAAATGGCTTGTTTCTTCGTTTTTCTTCATTTCTTTTTCACCGTTCTCGATTCCCGTGCCTAACCTTCTACGATCCGACTCCGCCATGCTCCATATCAACTCTAAAAGCTCCAAATGCATCCAATCTGCATTAAAACATAACAAAAGCGGCAGAATCGATATTCTAGCTTAAATAGCATAGAATAAGCAAGGAAAGACGGTAAATCGAGTTATTTGCAACTAAGGGAAGCATAAAATATGTGTATAAATAATGATCATCAATACAATCTTTACTTATTAAAGCAACAACCACAGAGCTTATGTGGCGCTCTGTGGTTCAATAAGTCAAAAAGAGCTTTTTCATTCCTTAATTTAAGGGTCATGTTCTATGTGCTAATTAATTAGCATTTTGTATGTAACAATTATACAAATGTTCACCGTAAAACTGTTTCAACAATACCTTATACATATGACTTATATATAGCATGCATATATACAAATATAAAATATAAAATTACAAATTCAAACAATAATAATTACAACATTAATCTAAATAATTATATATCACGACTTTTGTCAGAATTGTTCGTCTACAATATCCGAAATGATTTCCAATTATAAATGTACTTAACATCAAATATTATATATGTATTAAAACCAAAACAGATTAATGTTGTACTCTTATTATTAATAGGAGAATACTATTATTAATATAAAAAAATATTATTTAAAAAAAAGAAATAAAATATTAACAATGAATATTATTAATTGTTAAAACTCCTATTAGTGTCAAAAAAATAATAAAGAGATCAGAGAAGTTGATTTAAAAACATAGACAATAAGAAAAATGAGATAAAAAAAATTTCAAAATTGAATCAAGGTGATTTCATCAATAAATCATTCACCAAATAAAAAAAACTTAAAACATTCTTTTAAAAAAACATAAAAAAAACATTTACATATATAATATTTGAAATAATATTCTAAACAGATTAATTAAAAAAAAACTAGAGAAAAATCTCAGTTAATTTCAAATTAACTATCCATGTAATTTGATAGTTACGGAATTAATATGTCTTATAACTTATGAGGGTGTATGGCGTGATGGAGTAATAGAGTTAATTACTTGCTTTCTAAGATCAACGTCACAAGAAGTGATGATGATAAATATAGGCATTTGTAGAAGTGAGTTAAAGATGGATTTTGATCACTTATCTTCAAATAGAGGCGGGCGAATGAGCGAGTAATAGGGTTTGTGAGGGACGATGTAAAATTGTGGGAATAAGTGTAATTCTTATGGATTAATTTTATATATAAGTTGACTGAATCGTATTAAATATGCACGGGTCAAAATTTAAATTTTAAATTTTAAATTAAATGAAAAATAGGTCAACACGAGTCCTATGCACGGGTTAGACAACATGAAAAATGGGTTTAAAAATTCGCATGGGTAAGGGAGTATCAAACTCGTGCTATTTCACCAATTTTGTCTTAATTTTCATTCAAATAATTTTGTTTCATCTTATATAATAAGTAGTGCTTTTTGAACTTGCCCCATTTATAATATAAAGAAGGAACTTCAATTTACCTAACAAGAGGACATATCGTACTACAGCCGCTTGACCATCAACCTTAGATAACGTATCATTTATGCTAATTACAAATGAAATTTATAATTCGAATCTAATATCTTAAATATGACCTTTATATAACTCAATATTTACATTTGCAATTTAAAGTTATTGAACAAACAACTACGTAATTTATTTTAAAACATTATTATGAGATAATTATTTTAAGAAAAGATAATTAACCAATATAATATTTAATCATGAATATTCTACATTTTTGTATAATAACAAATTTGAAACAGCATACCCGTGCAATTTGCACGGGTTTAAAACTAGTTTTAGCTTAAATTTGACTTTAATTTAAAACTGTTGAAATAAAAGTAGAAAGTTTTTATTACTTTATTTAGATTTGATTTCTAAAGATAATTAACTTTAAAAGGAAATAATTAATTAATATAAAAATTTATCTAAATTTTTATTAATATTTCTATATAACAAATTTAAAACAACATACCCGTGCAAATTTGCACGGGTTTAAAACTTGTTGTGAATTAAAGCAAGTCTCACTTGCGACGGGGCAATCCGTCGCAAGCTTAAGATAGATCAAGACCATTTCACAAAAAGCAAGTGGAGGGCAAATGTTATTTAAGCCCACCCATTAATAGGCCATTATCACCCCTGGCTCATCACAAGCTTGTGACGGATAGTGACCTGTCACAAATGAAAATTTGTGTATATATTTAGGCATATTAAGGTGGGGTTTACCGTTTAATACCTCCTTTACATATCAAATGGGTCGTATCTTTTACTGTGTGTTTGGAATTCTTTTCTTTTAATATGATTACGATATTTGAGTCGCGTATTTGAGTTAATTTCTTTTATTACGACGTAAATAGGCTGTGTGGTTGGGTTGCATTTCTCAAAATATGACGATAATCTGCGTATATTTGAGTCGTGTTTTTTCATTTGCTTTTACATTATCTTTAAGTTGGTACTTTAACTACATTATGAGTTATGACTACCTAAACAATATTTGCTTTTTTTTGTTGTACATACCCAAAACAATAATTTTGAAATAGTAAGGACTTATACAGAGTATTATTTTTCGGTTAATTACAATGTTTGATTAATTGGCAATTAATAATTTTGTTCACACCGCTACATCACTTTCATCAACTTTTGTTAGCTTTGGGTATTTTCATTCGACTTAAATATAGCTGATTTCTATTTGGCCCGACTTATATCAGGTTGACCTCAATCTGATTCATAGAATTACGTTGCGTAGAAAATTATCAAATCAAGCATTTACAAAGAATAAAATAAAATAAAATAAACTAACAAAATAATGGGTAAGACATTGTGGACTAAAGCAAGTCTCACTTGCGACGGAGTAATCCGTCGCAAGCTTAAGATAGGTCAAGACCCTTCACAAAGAGCAAGTGGAGGGCAAATGTTATTTAAGCCCACCCATTATCACCCCTGGCTCATCTTGTTCATTCTTGCCCAGGATAACATGGGTTCCGACAATTAGCAGATGATTTATTACAATGATTTCCACATTTTTACAGGCATGTATTTGAGTTGTGGATGGCTTTCCCACGAACTTAGTTCATTCTGGATGTCAAGCATACCAATTTTTGCATAGTATTTCATGTTCTTGCACAAAATGAAGTAATTGAGTATCTTGACACAAACATAGCTTTCACTTTACTACGTTCAGTTTATATTTTTAAAATAAGATTCAACTCACTAATCAAAGAGTAAAGAAGCTATACAAATTCATTGTATCATAAGTCTTGCTTAAGACGAGCACTATCCATCGAAAACTTTAAGATGGGTCAAATATTACCAAGTGGTGATAATAAAGACAAAATCGTTGGTATATTCTAAGCAACAAGAAGGGTGATTTGGTACGTATTTGATTCGTCTTAATCTTAAGACGGATATTGCTCGTCTTAAATGAGAATTTGCATTGATAGTAATACAAATACAAATTAAATGAAAAGCGTACGAATTCACATTAACACGAATTTTGAAAAGTCAAGATATTTCATATACAGCAAGCAGAAAGTGTATCTTCAAGCTCAGAAAGATGAAAACTAAACGAGAATTGAGGAATAATTTGAGTATGATAGACTCTCACAAAGTCAACCTATTGTAAATCTAATCCGTACATGATCAATCACAAATTCACCTTGAAAACGGGCACTATCCATCACAAGCTGAATAGTGACCCTCTCACAATATGTAAGTGAGGAGGGCAAGTGAGAGGGCAAATGGATCCCTCCCACTTGCTCTCTGACTTGCATATTGTGAAAATGGCATTATCCATCTTTAACTTGTGATAGATAAATGTCCATCATCAGTGAGACAAGCTTAGAGGTGATAATGAGACGAGACAGCTCGCGAGCAGCTCGAGATCGGCTCGGTCAAAGCTCGGCTCGTGCGGGCTCGGCTCGGGCTCGAACTCGGCTCGAGAGCTTAACGAGTCAAGCCGAGCAAACACTGGCTCGGCTCGAAAAGCTCGCGAGCAGCTCGAACTTGTGTAATTATATAAGATATTGCTCTTATTTTATAAAAATATTTTATCACGGTTATACATCTGTATTACATATATCAAATGTCTCATTTTTTTGCCAAATATTTTTACATATAAACTTTGCGCATTGTTATTGAAAGTATCGGAAGAAAAAAAAAAATCAGAAAATCAACAAATATATAGGCTCGATTTGAGCTCGAGTTTGGCTCGAGCTCGTGTTAAAGCTCGCAAGCTTTTTAACGAGCACATTTTTCTCAAACTCGGGTAAGCTCGAGATCGGCTCGAGCTCGAGTTTTAGTTTTCGAGCACAAGCCGAGCAAGGCCAAGCTCGGGCTCGGCTCGGCTCGTTAGCACCCCTAGACAAGCTGATGATCAATAGACCATGGCATATCTTTTAGCTAAAAAGCCATCAACATTTGATTATTTGTGACTCAAATAGGGAATTAGTGTGTAAAACGGTGTTATATGCAACGATCTCTTTATATGAAAAACAGTCATTTATTAATAACAATATATAAATGGTATTCTTACACAATAGGACCGTTGTAAAAAGTCCACGGCCTTATAACATCGAACACAATAAGTAAATATACAGTGAATAAAAAAAATCGATTTCAATATCTTAATTACACTTGTGATTCTTACATTGGCTTTACCTGAAAATATTTGTTTCTTGTATCTGAATACCCGGTGGAATGAAGGAAAAGTTGAGAATGTGGTGTATATTTAAATCAGTTATTCATTCAGCTTAAACGTCAATCAAATGTTGAACAAACCAGATTTCCATGTGCAAATACTTGAAAATCAAGTAACTATCAATATAAAATTTACAGAAAACAACTCCAATCAACTGTTAATGCAAAGTACATTCTTACCTTATTCTGAAGCAATGAACTTGTGTTATATATATTATATCATGAACCTTGAACCTTTCCGAATAAATGATCAGTAATCAGTAATCAAACTCAAAGATGACTAAAACATCGCTACTCCAAAGCCCGCTCTTCCTAATCATCTTAATCGCCGCACTTATCGTCCTGAACCAACCTGCATCTACAGAAGCAAAGCTAAACAAGACTGAGCTCATAAAACAGTTCCTGGATGGGCATAATTTAGCAAGACAGAAAGTGGGGGTCCCACCTCTAAAGTGGCTAGATTTGCTGGCTAAATATTCAAGGATTTATTCAACAAAAGAAAGAAGAAAAGACTGCCAACTGATTCACTCTCCCAGTGCCGTATTTGGGGAGAACTTGTTTTGGGGACAAGGAAAGAACTGGTACCCGAAAGATGCTGTTGCCGCGTGGGTTGCAGAAAAGCAGTGGTATAACTATCATAACAACTCGTGTGTCGGGGATGAAGAGTGTGGTCACTACACCCAAGTCGTTTGGCGTGACACAAAACTGGTGGGTTGTGCTATGATTAAGTGTGATACAGGTGATATATTCATTACCTGTGAGTACTACCCTCCGGGCAATTATGATGGGGAAAAGCCATACTAGACTCTCTCAGAACCCTAATATTTTTCTTAACAGCATTTCAATCGTGTTTTCTATCTGTCCATCTATCATATAACTTGTGGAATTAATGCCGGAGAGCCTAATACGTACTTAAAAACTAGAGTATGAATTAATATTAAGATTGATTTACTCATCTACTGGTCCCTTACAATTAAGTTATGTTACTCGTCTTCAAATTACCGGGTGACCCCGTGCCGCAATTTAATTCAACAACATAAATGTTCTCATAAAATAGAGGAGTCCCACACTTGCGACATTCACCCTAGCATGTCATATACTTCTAACTGAGTCCAAGTAATATAGGACCTGAAACTTTTGCAACATATGAACCCTAGTCAATTTAGTTCATGCACTAAAAAAAAAGTGATGGGACAGTGCAACTAACAGAGTTTTATCCAGCAACAATATGCAGCAATCGCATAAAAGTACCAGCCAAAGATGACTGGTATGAACAGGTCCGTTCCCATCAAAATAACCAAATGAGTACTAGCTTAGATTTAATTCACCAGTAAAGAAAGGATGCATTATATTACTAGTACCTATACTTTCTCGTCACACTTATGAATCATTAGGAAGTGGGGAACAAACACTTGAGCAACTGATATTAGTCGCTGATTAACTAATGAAAAGCTAGAGTGCTACAAGTTTGAATTACATCACTGCCCATCACCCAAATAAAAACAGTAACCGAATAATTGACATGATTCGTATGTTTGTAGTTCTTATTTTGTTGATAGATCATAGAACATATCAATAATAGCAAAAAGCACTTCCATTCCGAAGGTAAGAGGTATTGCGTACTTACAATGATCAACAACCAAAATGATCATCCATCATGGATCAGAGGTCCAAGTTGCTTATATTGCAGTATTGCACCGAAACAACATGGAAATGTTCTATGGCCTGCATCCACAAAAACAACAATATTTAGAGATAGTCAGCTGCATAAACATTAAAAGAGCATAAACAATTTCATTACAATGCAGCCATGCCTTCTCCAAATACCAACCACCAAAGCATATCATAAAAACCGGCGTCCTCGTATATTACAGGCAGCATGCAAATCCCACCAGCAGGAAGATCTACGAGAATGCCCACCAGAAACACTGATTCTGTACATTTAATTTCCTACCACTAAGAACACTATTATCCCATTGGGACAAAGGTTCATTGTGTACAACAGTACCTTGTGACGAGCGCAACAAAGGTTATTGTCACATGACCTCTAGAGAGAAGTGTACCGCGAATTGAACCAATGGACTGCTACTTCACGATATAAGATGGCAAGGCAGTTTAATACTTCAAAAAGTGATTTAATTACAAGAGTAGTCATTTTTCGGCTAAACTTGAAAAGGATTAATGTCTACTACACACCACCAGGAAATTAACTGACAAGTAACAATGATGATTACACTTTTATAGTAGCCTGGAAAGCATAAGGAGTAAATACTAAGACTAATTTACTCAGGCCTGTTGTGACACACTTTCAACAGTTTCAGTGGTACAAGAAAATCATCAACACAATTATACAAATATACGATACAGTTACGCCCGGAACCTGCTGTATTTCTGATCAAATAAAACCTTGACAACATTCTACAGAATTATTTTTAGAATAAAGAACTTTTTTGTGGCAGAGGAGTAAAAAGTTGAATTAGGCACTAGGCAGAGTAACACAATAAAGTATATAACCATGAGAAACTCTTGATCAAAAAGCACAAAAACGAAAATCAAAATTAACACTTCAAGAGATCCTAACAAAGCTTAAAAAAAACGAGTTGTTGCACCACACCCTTTTGGACGTGGCACTCCAATATCGCTAAATAGTATTGGGAAACTTATTTAAGCATATAGTGTATATTATTGTAGCTGAAGTGCTAAACGTATTTAGTTCACAATCTCTCAACCCAAATATCACAGTTTATTGAAGCCATATTTAATAATTTAAATGAACAGTTAGGGAGCATCAATAGTTGACAATAGATCAACCTTAGTTATCAGCAAACAAATTGCACCCATTGAATGTCTACAAATCCCTACGACAACTAAATATAAGGATATTTTTCATAGAAAACCCTCTAATCACATTCTATAATTGGACCGGATATAAGAACCAAACAGAATAAGTCAATCATTGGTTAGGATGGATGAGCTATGAAGTAACACCTAATTATTCATTACAAGAAAATTTTACATGCACATGGAATTCAAACCAAAACCACAATGTATAGTTGCCTCGGCTTTTGTTATCTCGAGGTCCTCCCATGCACTGATTTGGCTTCCTCTCTCCTATACCTGTTCAAAGAATAAATAAAAAAAAATAAGTGTAGGATTGCTCAAATGGAATTTGTTCTCTATCATTTTAGTCAATGTGTGCTATATTGTCAAAGTATTCACGTACTTTGAGGCACTGAGACTTGGTGAGGCTCTTAACTAATTCCGACATTTCCCAAGCAGAAGACCAACAAGCAGAATACCAAGGCTCAACGAGTTTATGTTTCCACTAATGTAAATCTTTTGAGCCTTTACCAGAAGCCTGCACCCTGTGTTTCTTTGACCATCAAGTGATTGTAACCCTTTCATCAATCCGCACACCCCTAACCTGCACTATAAACTACTAAGGCTTGCAGGAATGCTATTTGAGTTGAGGAATTTTAACTAAATAGCAAATGAAGTCAACAATTAACTAAACTTTGCACAAACCTTCCTTAGGGTCTTAGAAAGGACTGTTTATAGTCTTGTGAGTTTAGGAGATGATTTACTATTTTTACTAAAATTGAAAACAAAAACAGACAGAAATGGAGGCTGTTTTAGAGAGAGTGATTTGTATTAAACTGAAACTCAAAGATATGACTTAGAGAACTTCCCCTACAGCATGGCACAAGAGAAAGGACTAAAAGACTGGATTTGAGACAGGTATAGAGTATTACAGCAATGCACAAACACCCTAGACTTAGACTCAACAGCAAGCAAGCTAGTCACAGCAAAGCACAGACTTAACTAGACTCACAAAGCAAGACACTGATCAGACACCTTGAAGGTGTATCAGACTTGGCTCAAACTACAGCACTTAGCACAAGTTTGAAAGATTTGAGAGGTTTCTCAGGGTTAATTCATTCATAAAAATATGCTAAAACATTACATAAGAACCTCCTTATATAGGGAGGCTGATACAATGTGAGCCTTTGGATGTAAAATCCATCCAAGGGTCAGCTTTGGACTTGAACTACTACAACAGATAGCTAATTAAGGGCCTCACAAGAGGACGAGTTTAACAACTAGATAGTACAGACACAAAGACACAAAACAGACTGATGCAAAAAGTGATAAAGCAAGTTTTGGAGTTTTCCTGAAATGGAAAACTGTTGTTCTGGTTGTCTTGCTGCTTGCTCTGGGTGTTTTGCTGCTCCTTGGGACTCTTCAACTCTTATTTGATCTTAGATAAACCTGCCTTGGATGAGGACAAGTTGACTTAGACAAAAGGAACCCACAGCTGGACTTGAACTTACCCTGCCATGAGGTTCACTGGACCCTGGTTTGGACTGCTTATAACTTAAAATTTTGCTAGACTTCTTGCAGCAATAGCTCACCCAAGGGGCCTTGATGATCAAGCCACAAACAAGGCAAGCCTGACCCCAAGGACCCCTCAGATGGAAGCTAGAGTTACAAGGTCCAAGCAACAAGCTATGACAAGCCAAGACCAAGCCATGCCAAGCTACAACAGTGAGGGAGACAGTCCAAGACTCAACAACCCATGCCAAGCCCCAATACAACCCACATTACCCACACAAGACAGACACAAAACCCTTCAGGCTCAGGCAGACCAATTCACAAACCCTGTATCTAGGAGGTACACCATGGCATCCCAACCACCCCCACCATGGCCTACCATCAAGCCAACCCATTAAGCTACAAGTTTGCCCAGGACAAACCCTTTTGAAGTCTAGTAAAAACTCATGAAACAGACACCCCAAGTTAGAGTCCAGCAAACAACTAAAACTGAGAAGGTACATGTCAGATTGTGGTTTCCTTTTGTTTAAGTCAACTTGTCATCGTCCAAGGCAGGTCTTATCTAATTTATAATAAGAGTAGAGAGTCCCAAGGAGCAGCAACACACCCAGGCAAGGCAGCAAGGCAACAAGAGCAACAGATTTCCATTTCAGGAAAAATCCAAAACTGCTTTATTTGCTTTTGTTCAGTCTGTTTTCTTTTGTGTCTTGTGTCTGTTCTTTATAGTTGTTGAGCTCGTCCTATTGTGAGGCTCTTAATTAATGTCAGTAGAAGTAGTTTAGATCCTAAGCTAGCCCTTGGATGATCTATACATCCAATGGCTCACAAGATATCAGCCTCTCTATATACAGGGGTCTTGTATGTTGTTGTAAGCAGACTTTTATGAATGAATGAATTAAACTTTGAGAAATCACTCAATGTTATCAAACTTGTGCTAAGAGCTGTAGTTTGAAACAAGCCTGATACATCTCCAAGGTGTTTGATCAGTGCCTTGTATTGTGAGTCAAGTTATATCTGTGCTTTGCTGTGGTTAACTTACTTGCTGTTGAGGTTAGTCTAGGGTGTTTGTGCTTTGCTGTAACACTTGAAAACTGTCTCTAAAACCAGTCTTTGAGTCCTTTTCTCTTGTGCCTTGCTGTAGAGGATTGTCTCTAAGTCATATCCCTTGAGTCTTTCAGTTAAACAACTCACCATCTCTAAAACAACATCCCTTTGTTACTTGATATTGTTCTCAGTTTGAGTCAAGCTAATCAAGTTTACTTAAAACTTGTGAACCTTAGTAGTTTACACTCCAAATTGGTTATCAGAGCTTTGGTTGAGAGTCTTAGTGAGTTCATTTTCCCTAACTACATTTAAAAACACAAAAATAGCCCAATGAGTGAAGAGAGACTAGCAGGAGTAGAAGCAAGGATGGAGGATCTGGCTGGGATTGTAACCACCCTAACCAGAACCTTGGACCAAGTTATAGGCAACCATTTGCTTGCTGGAGGGAGAGGTAGAGGACGTGGAAGAGGCCAAGGAGGAGGCAGAGGAAGGCCACCTGATGATGAAGAGTACCCAGACTCAGATGACTCAACAAGAAGCAGAGCTTCCATCCACAGGAACACAGACAAGCATCTTAAGGTAGATATCCCTGAGTTTTCTGGTAGTCTTAATCCTGATGACTTGTTAGAATGGCTAAGAGAAGTAGAAAGGATCTTTGAGTACAAGGGATACAATGATTCCAAGTCTTTTAAAGTAGCCATCCTTAAACTGAAAGGGTATGCTTCCCTTTGGTATGAGACTATGAAAGGGTTAAGGGCTAGGGAAGGTAAAAACCCATCAAGTCTTGGACTAAACTGAAAAAGAAACTGTTAGACAAATTTGTTGCTAAGGATTACACCCAGGATCTGTTTATCAAGTTGTCTAAGTTGAAACAAGGAGACAAACCTGTTGAATCTTATCTGAGGGAGTTTGAACAACTCACCTTACAATGTGATATAAATGAGAAACCTGAGCAAAGGATTGCTAGGTACTTAGAGGGTCTAGATAAGAACATTGCTAACAAGGTTAGGATGCAACCTCTGTGGTCATTTGATGATGTTGTCAACCTATCTCTGAGAATTGAGAAGATAGGGAAGACTAAGCCTGCTACACCAAAACCTGTTAGGCCTTTTCAAACCAGACCTTATAGTGGGTTTAGATCCATGGATACCCCTAAGACAGCACCCCCACCTACCTTAGACAAGGGTAAGGGCATCATGGGTCAAAAGCCAAGCACTTCATTGACTGAGAACAGAATTAGGTGTTTCCAATGTCAAGGCTATGGACATTTCAGGAAGGATTGCCCTTCTAAGAAGACCTTAACCATAATGGAAGTTGAGGCTTGGGAGAAAGAGGGTCTAGTTGAGTATGAGAGGGATGAGCCTGAGGTTGAAGAAGTGGTGAGTGAGGAAGAAGAGTCTAGTCAGGAGGCAATAGTGGCACTCCCTGACACAGGCCACAGCTTAGTCCTATGGAGAGTAATGCATTCACAACAGATACCTTTGGAGGAGGATCAAAGGTCCCTCATTTTCAGGAGCAGATGTACCATACAAGGGAGGGTTTGTAACCTTATTATAGATGGAGGTAGTTGTACCAATGTGGCTTCTGTTACTATGGTTGATAAGCTGAAGTTGAGCACTCAAGATCACCCTCACCCCTATAAGTTGAGATGGCTGAGTAAGGGAGCAGAGGTTAAGGTGGATAAGCAATGCATGGTCCCTTTCTCCATTGGAAGTGTGTACAAGGATGAAGTATTGTGTGATGTGGTTCCAATGGATGCCTGTCACTTACTATTAGGAAGGCCATGGGAGTTTGATAAAAGCTCCATACACCAAGGAAGAAGCAATACCTATTCTTTCAAGCATGGGAGCAGGAAGGTGACATTAGCCCCCTTGCCACCACACCAGAAGAGCTATGGAAGTCCAAGTATGGCTGAGGATTTTAGTGGAGTTGTATTTCTATCTGAGTCAGCAATGGTCAAAGAGTGTAGTGAGGAGCAACCTATAGTAATGCTGCTATCAAAGGAAGTTCAGGGAGAGGAGTCTAAGGTGATCCCTGCAGATGTTAAGCCCCTCATTGATCAGTTCAAGGAAGTGTTTCCAGAGGAACTTCCTGATGGTTTACCCCCTTTGAGAGGATTGAGCACCAAATAGACCTTGTGCCAGGGTCTGTACTACCTAATAGACCAGCATATAGGTGTGATCCCAAGGCTACACAAGAGCTGCAGAAACAAGTTGGAGAGTTGATGAGTAAAGGGTTTGTAAGGGAGTCATTAAGCCCTTGTGCTGTGCCTGCATTGTTGGTTCCTAAGAAGGATGGGACTTGGAGGATGTGCATAGATAGCAGGGCTATCAACAACATCACAGTCAAGTATAGGTTCCCTATACCTAGGCTTGATGACATGTTGGATGAGCTGAGTGGCTCAAGGTTCTTTTCTAAGATTGATTTGAGGCAAGGTTACCATCAATTGAGGATCAGAGAAGGAGATGAGTGGAAGACAGCCTTCAAAACAAAGCATGGCCTTTATGAGTGGCTTGTCATGCCCTTTGGCCTGTCAAATGCCCCAAGTACCTTCATGAGATTGATGACAGAAGTGCTTAGGCCTTGCCTAGGGAGATTTGTGGTGGTATACTTTGATGATATCCTCATCTACAGCAAGAGCAAGGATGATCATTTGAGGCATCTTGAGGCTGTGTTTGAAATACTTAAGGAGAGCAAGCTCTTTGGGAAGCTTGAGAAATGCACCTTCATGACTGAGGAAGTCAAGTTTCTAGGATATGTGGTATCTGGTAGAGGCATTTCAGTTGATCAAGACAAGATCATTGCAGTCCAGTCTTGGCCTATCCCTAGGAGTATTACAGAAGTAAGGGGATTCCATGGCTTAGCATCCTTCTACAGAAGATTCATTAAGGATTTTAGCACCATTGCAGCACCTCTCACTGAGTGCATGAAGAAGGGAGAGTTCACTTGGACTGAGAATGCCTTACAGGCTTTCAACACATGAAGAAGCTCTTGTGCAGTGCACCTATCCTAGATTGCCAAACTTTGATTGCCTATTTGAGGTTGAATGTGATGCAAGTGGAGTGGGAATTGGAGCTGTCCTCATCCAAGAGAAGAAACCTGTAGCCTACTTTAGTGAAAAGCTAAGTGGTGCCAAGCTAAACTATTCTACATATGATAAAGAGTTCTATGCTCTTGTCAGAGCTCTGAGGCATTGGAGTCATTACCTGAAGCCCAAACCTTTTGTCTTACACTCTGATCATGAGGCATTGAAGTACATAGGAGGCCAGCATAAGCTCAGTCACAAACATGCTAAGTGGGTGGAGTTCCTTCAGTCATTCACCTTTTCTAGCAAATACAAAGAGGGCAAACAAAATGTGGTGGCTGATGCATTGTCTAGGAGGTACACTCTGCTATCAACTATGGAGCAAAGGGTTCTTGGCTTTGAGTTCATGAAGGACATGTATCAAGAAGATCCAGACTTTGCAGAAGATTGGTTAGCACAGAAAGAGGGAACAAGAACCATTGATTCACCCTACACTTTGCAAAATGGATTCTTGTTTAAAGGAAACAAGCTGTGTGTTCCCAGAGGAGCTTATAGGAGTCTATTGATCAAGGAGGTACATGGAAGTGGCCTTGGAGGACACTTTGGGGTTCAGAAAACTGTGGACATACTACAAGATCAATTCCACTGGCCTAAGATGATGGGAGAAGTTCAAATAGTGCTCAGAAGGTGTGGAGTTTGTCAAAAGGCCAAGAGTTCTTTCCAAGCAGGACCTTACACTCCCCTACCAGTCCCATGTAGGCCTTGGGAGGATGTAAGTATGGATTTCATAATGGCATTACCTAGGACAGCAAGAGGGAAGGATTCTATCATGGTGGTTGTGGATAGGTTCGGTAAGATGGCACATTTCATTGCTTGCAAGAAGACTAAGGATGCTGTGAGTGTAGCAGAGCTATACCTTGATGAGGTGGTGAGGTGACATGGAGTCCCAAGGACCATTGTGTCTGACAGAGACACAAAGTTTATGAGCCATTTCTGGAGAACATTGTGGAAACTGCTTAACACTAGGTTGTTGTTTAGTACCTCCCATTATCCTCAAACTGATGGCCAAACTGAGGTGACCAACAAGACCTTGGGAAGGATCTTGAGGTGTATAGTCATCAAATCTCTCAAGAATTGGGATTTAAAGTTGGCTCAAGCAGAGTTCTCTTTCAATAGAGCTCCCTCAGCAGCCACATGCCACTCCCCCTTTGAAGTGGTCTATGGTACTAACCCCTTAATGCCTTTGAGTTTGTCTAATGTGTGCAGGTCAGAAGTCCACTATGATGCCAAGAAGAGGGTGGAACAAATGTTAAAACTCCATGAATCAGTCAGGAAACAAATTGAGAAAGCTAATGATCTGTACAAGAAGAATGCCAAGGTTCCTAAGACCAAGAAAGACTTTGCACCAGGAGATCTAGTATGGATCAACCTAAGGAAAGAAAGGTTCCCTTCCAAGAGAAAGAACAAGCTAGAGCCAAGAGCAGATGGTCCTTTTCAAGTCATAGAGAAGATAGGTCCCAATGCCTACAAAATTGATCTACCAGGAGAGTATGCAGTCCATGGGACATTCAATGTTGGAGATCTTAGTCCTTTCTTTGAAGACTCTGAGGGAGAAGAAGACACAGGCTTGAGGTCAAGCCCTTTTCAACCTGGGGAGGCTGCAGCAGTAGCTCACCCAAGGGGCCTTGATGATCAAGCCACAAACAAGGCAAGCCTGACCCCAAGGACCCCTCAGATGGAAGCTAGAGTTACAAGGTCCAAACAACAAGCTATGACAAGCCAAGACCAAGCCATGCCAAGCTACAACAGTGAGAGAGACAGTCCAAGGCTCAACAACCCATGCCAAGCCCCAATACAACCCACATTACCCACACAAGACAGACACAAAACCCTTCAGGCTCAGGCAGACCAATTCACAAACCCTGTATCTAGGAGGTACACCAGGGCATCCCAACCACCCCGACCATGGCCTACCACCAAGCCAACCCATTAAGATACAAGTTTGCCCAGGACAAAGTCTTTTGAAGTCTAGTAAAAACTCATGAACTAGACACCCCAAGTTAGAGTCCAGCAAACAACTAAAACAGAGAAGGTACATGTCATATTGTGGCTTCCTTTTGTTTAAGTCAACTTGTCATCGTCCAGGGCAGGTATTATCTAAGTTATAATAAGAGTAGAGATTCCCAAGGAGCAGCAACTCATCCAGGCAAGGCAGCAAGGCAACAAGAGCAACAGATTTCCATTTCAGGAAAAATCCAAAACTGCTTTATTTGCTTTTGTTCAGTCTGTTTTCTTTTGTGTCTTGTGTCTGTTCTTTATAGTAGTTGAGCTCGTCCTATTATGAGGCTCTTAATTAGTGTCAGTAGAAGTAGTTTAGATCCTATGCTAGCCCTTGGATGATCTATACATCCAATGGCTCACAAGATATCAGCCTCTCTATATAAAGGGGTTTTGTATGTTGTTGTAAGCAGACTTTTATGAATGAATGAATTAAACTTTGAGAAATCACTCAATGTTATCAAACTTGTGCTAAGAGCTGTAGTTTGAAACAAGCCTGATACATCTCCAAGGTGTTTGATCAGTGCCTTGTATTATGAGTCAAGTTATATCTGTGCTTTGCTGTGGTTAACTTACTTGCTATTGAGGTTAGTCTAGGGTGTGTGTGCTTTGCTGTAACACTTGAAACCTGTCTCTAAAACCAGTCTTTGAGTCCTTTTCTCTTGTGCCTTGCTGTAGAAGATTGTCTCTAAGTCATATCCCTTGAGTCTTTCAGTTAAACAACTCACTATCTCTAAAACAACATCCCTTTGTTACTTGATATTGTTTCCAGCTAATCAAGTTTACTTAAAAACTTGTGAACCTTAGTAGTTTACACTCCAAACAGTGTCCCTCCTTCTCTCCGCTCTAGGATTACCGTAGCTAGCAGAATGGATGGCCATATTTTCAATAAGTTGCCACCCTTCATCATCCTCTACATTAGCCTGGAATCTCCCTCGTGCAGCAGCATCCAGAACCATTCTTTGCTCATAAAGCAACCCATTGTAAAATTTGCAACAAGATTATATGACCAAGACAAGTCACAAGCTCAAGACAGGACTCTGAAAGTTCATAGACCCTAATTAAACTCCTCTAATTAGTTACTAAATTACTTGTTAATTTAGTGTTTAATAAAGATCTATGTAACATGCATGCAAATTAAAATGCATAATAAAAAGTAAGAAGAAATTTCCTTACATTGGGAAATTTCGGTTTTATGGGCACAACAAGAAACACCTTTCTTGTTGATCTTGTGCTATAAAGAAATAGATGATCCTCCTTGTAATCTTCAAAGTAGAAGACCTCCTTTAAGAAGCACCCAAGAGAAAACCCAAACTAATCACTTAGTTTTTTTGACTAGAAAACACAAGTGATATGATGAACTAATATTAGATTTTATTACTACTCTAGTAATAGGAAATATTAGTATTTGAGAGGTTTTTAGAGAGATGAGGATTTTAGTGAGATAAGCACAAAAATAAGAATGAACAAGCAACCAAAATGAACAACAAAGTTGTCCTTTTAAGGACACTATGGTCCGGCCATCATGGCCTATGTGGCCTCTTATTTTTGCTTAAAATAATCCCATGCAAATTGGTTGAGTGTAGATGTGAGTAAGGTTATGATCATGTGTCATAAACATGACATGATAACAAGATGTAGTGTAATACAAGAAACAACAATCATCATGTTGTACACTACCAATTTTCGGCACCCACTAGTGTCATGTGGTCCATTTTGATTTTTGATATTTGTCCCACAAATACTTATAATCATATGATTAATTATCTTGTATAATTAAGAGTTAATTTGATCATATAACAATTATATGACTCAAATTAATAAATAATATACACTTAACTTTTAAGTGATATTTTATCATTATATCAATATATAATGGGTCCCACAATGCCTAGTTAGTTTATTTTACAACTCCTTGTAAATATAATTAACTAATCACCTCTACCTCAAATTATATGCATAACCTCAACTAATTTAATGAGTTAACTATTAATCATTAAATTAAATCTTATTTAATCGTATTAAAATAAGACGTAAAATTTATTCAGTCAATTATCGTATAATTGACTAATAAACTTATCCGGAATGAGTTCGTAACTCAATTTCCAATAAATAACTCTCGTAACTAAACATATATCAAATATATATATAAAGTACTAATTAATATGTATCGTATACAAATAATTAGATTTCTGTTTGGGTCTCATCCTATAGGTGTGACCGAAAGGGGTCAGTTGATTACCGTCGTCATACGACAATAACGTCTAACTCTAGTCAGCTGACCGTTATCGATTTACGTTAATCAACTGACGTGGAGTATCAAAATACTAGTCATCCCACTAATATTCCAAAATGAGATTTATAATATAAATGCACTATTGTGGAGGACACTTGCTCCAACAATCTCCCACTTGTCCGATACAAGTTGTGCATGTAGCCACACTATTGCGGAGGACTCCTACTCCCACAATATCTCCCACTTGTCTTGACAAGTTTGTGCTACCAATTCTCTTGTCACTTTTGCGTCACATCCTCCCACTCATCGCAAGGTGTCTTTCAGGTCGCACTTGCGATTGGAAAATAAATTGAGTGGTTTTCTCGATCTGGAGAGTAACTGTCTGACCGGAAAATCTACCATAGATCTCTTCCGAGCGTGGCCACGCATTTCCAATCACTACTCCTCGAGTCCGAGCGTGGCCACGCATTTCCAATCACTACTCCTCGAGTGGCCCGAAGATGTTAATACCCAACGTGGGTGGACAATTCCTATTGACCCAACTTACACTGTATAATGCAAATCACCATGACCCAGTAGATGCCCATCGGCCTCCTTTCACGGCACGACCTAGGACAAAAACCAAAGTCAATCGGAAAATACACCGACTCAGGTAACTGGTCGCCAGTCTAAAGAATCGACTCATAGGAATATAATAGAAATCCCCGCCACGACCAGGCTTCAACAATTTTGATAAGGGACTCTATCATGGTCACTGTCCGACAGAGTGTCTCTACAGTCTGTCTATGTAAACGATCAGTCATCTCCATGACCCCATGGTGCTGAACCAACCATCGATCGACTTACAATCTAGTCATTTCGAGACGTCACCTTATGCAAATGACTAGGGACAATTACTAAGTTCATCATGTTCACTTGAATTGAGTTCAACCTTTATTATAACCAATTCGGACAAAACAAAGTAATAAATTTAGTCAATACTAAATAAAAGAGTTCATATAAAACTCGAACAATGAATGCAATTATCATATATGTAAACATTGATACAACATTCAATTATTACATATCACATAATCTAGAGGAATTCAGGAACTCGTCTTAATCCCATCGAGACGACATGACTGTCATGTTTAGCCTTTGTAAGAGGCTTGGTTAGAGGATCAGCGATGTTATCGTCTGTCCCAACCTTACATACATCTATTTCCTTCCTCTCCACGTAATCTCTAATTACATGGTATTTCCTAAGTACATGTCTAGACTTGTTACTAGACTTGGGCTCCTTTGCTTGAAAGATAGCCCCACTGTTATCACAATACATCGTGATGGGATCTGTGGCAGAAGGGACTACTCCTAGTCCTTCCAAGAACTGCCGAATCCACACAGCTTCCTTTGCAGCCTCTGATGCCGCGAGGTACTCAGCTTCTGTTGTAGAATCCGTAGTCACGCTTTGCTTGAAGCTCTTCCAGCAAACGGCTCCTCCATTCAACATAAAGACATAGCCGGATTGGGATTTTAAATCATCCCTATCAGTTTGGAAACTAGCGTCCGTGTAACCCTTTACACGCAACTCAGTCTCTCCTCCAAACACCAAGAACGAATCTTTAGTCCTTCGTAAGTACTTAAGGATGTTCTTTACGGCTATCCAGTGACTCTCACCTGGATTGGCTTGATAACGACTCGTCATGCTCAAAGCATAGGCGACGTCAGGGCGAGTGCACATCATAGCATACATGATTGACCAACTGCTGAAGCATAAGGGATCAACTTTCATGCGTTCAATCTCCTCGGTGACGGTAGGACTCTGGGATTTACTCAGAGTGATACCATGACCTATTGGAAGAAAGCCTCTCTTAGAGTCTTTCATTTTGAACCGATCAAGAATCTTATCTATATAAGCTTCTTGACTTAATGCTAGTATCCTCTTGGATCTATCTCTATAGATCCGGATACCCAAAATGCGTTGTGCCTCTCCCAAATCCTTCATCTGGAAATGTTTCCCTAGCCACTCCTTGGTAGAAGTAAGCATTGGTATGTCATTTCCAATGAGAAGTATGTCATCCACATACAAGATAAGGAAAGTAACTTTGCTCCCACTAAACTTCATGTATAAACATGGTTCCTCGACACTTCGAGTGAATCCATTTTGTTTAATTACATGATCGAAGCGATGATTCCAACTCCTTGATGCTTGCTTAAGACCATAAATGGATCTCTTAAGTTTGCATACCTTCTTAGGGTTGGATTTATCCTCAAAACCTTCAGGTTGTGTCATGTACACTTCCTCTTCTAGAATCCCATTCAAGAAGGCGATTTTGACATCCATTTGCCAAATTTCATAGTTATAAAATGCGGCAACCGCTAAGAGAATCCTAATGGATCGAAGCATAGCGACTGGGGCAAAAGTTTCGTCATAGTGTAAACCATGAACTTGAGTGAAGCCTTTTGCCACCAATCTAGCTTTGTAGATATCATTATGTCCATCTATGCCATTCTTGATCTTGTAGATCCACTTGCACTGAAGAGGTCGCACCTTCTTAGGTAAGTCTACCAAGTCCCATACTTGATTTTCGTACATAGAATCCATTTCGGATTGCATGGCCTCTAGCCAATGCTTGGAGTCGGGACTAGAAACGGCCGACTTGTAGGTTGTAGGTTCATCACTTTCAAAAAGTAATAAATCACCATCTCCCTCGATATATCCGAGGTAACGATCAGGTTGAAAACTAATTCTACCTGACCTTCTAGGGACAATAACCGTTTCAGACGAGGAGGGAACGTTTTCCTCCACATCATTTTCGGTTTGTGGCTCTCGAACTTCATCAAGTTCGAATTTTCTCCCACTCTGCCTTTTAGAAACGAAATCGCTTTCTAGAAAGACAGCATCACGAGACACAAACACTTTGTCCTCATGACGGTTGTAGAAGTAATATCCACGAGTCTCCTTAGGGTATCCTACAAAATAACATTTGTCGGATCTGGGTGCGAGCTTGTCATTAGACTTCTCATGAACAAACGCCTCACAACCCCAAATTTTCATAAACGACAAATAAGGAACCTTTCCTTTCCATATCTCATATGGAGTTTTATTGGCTGCTTTAGTCGGGCTACGATTTAGTGAAAATATTGCGGTTAAGATGGCAAATCCCCAAAACGAGTCAGGAAGCTCTGTAAGACTCATCATCGACCGAACCATATCTAATAAAGTTCGGTTTCTCCTTTCAGACACACCATTTAATTGAGGTGTTCCAGGAGGAGTCCATTGTGATACTATACCACAATCTTTTAGGTGTGAATCAAATTCATAATTTAGATATTCACCACCACGATCGGATCGTAGGGTTTTTATCTTCTTATTCAATTGGTTTTCCACTTCATGTTGAAACTCTTTGAACTTTTCAAAGGCTTCACTCTTATGCCTCATTAAGTAGACGTATCCATATCTACTCAAATCGTCGGTAAAAGTAATGAAGTACTTGTAACCACCTCTAGCTTGGTGAGTCATTGGGCCACATACGTCGGTATGTACAAGGCCTAATACTTCACTTGCTCGTGTCCCTTTTCCCGTAAAAGGAGCACGAGTCATCTTGCCCAAAAGACAAGATTCGCATTCACCATAAGATTCATAATCAAATGGTTTGAGAAGTTTCGTTGAAACAAGTCTCTTTATGCGTCGTTCGTTTATATGACCTAAACGACAATGCCAAAGGTATGATTGATTAGGTTCACCTAATTTGAGCTTCTTGCTTTCGATATGATATATTTCATTAACATTATCAAGAACATAAATGCCTCCAATAGAGATGGCTTTACCATAAAACACATCATTAAAAGAAAACGAACAACTATTGTTCTTGATTACAAAAGAGAAACCCTCCGCGTCAAGTACGGAAATGGAGATAATGTTCTTAGTCAAGGAGGGTACAAAATAACAATTATTTAAATACAACTCAAGACCACTAGCTAAGGTTAATACATAAGTTCCTACGGAGACGGCGGCAACTCTTGCTCCATTCCCCATTCGTAGGTCCACATCACCCTTGGCTAGTGCTCGCACGTCCTTCAGCCCCTGCAAGTGATTACAAAGGTGAGAACCACATCCAGTATCAAATACCCAAGTGGAAGTGCAAGCATAGTTAATATCTATCATATAGAGAGAAGAGAGGATTATACCTGACGGTGTCACACATCCGTCCTTCTTATCCTTCAAATACTTGGGACAATTGCGTTTCCAATGTCCCTTGCCTTTACAATAAAAGCATTCGGCTTCGGCGTGCTTCTTACCCTTAGCCTTGGCATTGCTATACATAATAGCTTTGCCCTTTCCTTTTCCTTGCTTCTTAAATTGGGCCTTGGCTTTTCCCTTCCCCTTTTGAACCCCTAGCTTCAAGTTCTTCAATCTCATTGTAAGAACATCCTTTTGCTCACTCCCACTTGCTTCCATATCCCTTTCGACTTGGGTAAGGAGAGCATGGAGCTCGTGAAAGCTCTTATCCATGCCATGCATGTTATAGTTTGCCCTAGCTTGGGCAAACTTGGGAGGAAGTGAGTGAAGGATGCGGCCAACCGCTAGCTTCTTAGGAATTTTGACCCCTAGACGATCTAGAGTGTCAACATGTTCCACCATCTTAAGCACATGTGGGCCAACCTTTTGGCCCCTCTCTAACTTGGCTTCAAAAAGCCTAGTCATAGCATTGTATTGGCGAATCTCGGGTGATTGAGAAAAGGCCAATGTCACCCTAGAGAATATCTCATATGCTCCAAGGGTGATGTATTGTTGCTTAAGGCTTGAGGACATCGACCAAATCAAGACCATCTTGACGTCGTTTGCTACCTTAAGGTATTCCTCATAGGCGGCTTTGGCCGCATTAGTGGCTCTTGGGCCGGGTTCATTGGGAGGTGCCTCGGTCAAGTAGCGCAAAACGTTATCCGATAACGCCGCACTCTTGATCGTTTGCTCCCACTCGACGAAATTAGTTCCATCGTCTTTTAAGATGCATTTGTCCATAACGGACCTTAGCCATGAGTCTTTTCCTAGTTGAACGGTGTTGTTATTGTTTGCCATTGCGAATTATGAATAACTACAACAAAATTAGGAAATATTAACATTCATTGTTTTAATCAATTTTACTTGTATAACCAATTTAAACAAGTCACTCATATAATGACCCCTCACGAAATTATATAAGCGATTCCGAGACCCGCATTTTAGACAAAAGAACATGTTATGCAACTTTTATGTAAAAGACGGTAAGTCAACTTTTGACTAATTCTACTCCTAGAACTCTCGGTCGACGGATTTCAACTAAACCCATCTCCTAGTCCCAAGATAACGCTTATCTTGTTGAGTCCAACCCAATTTAGGCGTGTGATCGTATCACCCTACTTACCCGAGGTAAAAAGGTCCACGTTGTGGTTGTCCTAATGAACACGGGATTCATAGGTGCTTCAATTGGTAAGGCTAAATCTCAATTCCTTTTTAAGTTATGTGAGAGGTCTTGCCAATTTTAGTTATTAATTCCCTATAAGTGAACTAAGTCGGCGAATTTTGAATAACGTTGAATTGACAATCGATAAATAAAATGCATGTTGGTGATTTTGGCATGTGCGGAAAAATAAAGCAAGCAATCAAATTAAATCCTAGTATGGCCACCTAGCTAATCTAATTAACTAGATGATTACAAATCGGAAACCAACTCCTTGGTCCCTTGCCTCTTCATGGAACGCTTTCCAATATGGCACCGTCTTTTGGAACACCGACTTTGGGAATCACCGTCTTCACAATAAATAATTACAAAAATACAAATGAATACATAGCAAATTCCTATTATACATTTGATCTATAAAATGAAATTATTAATTATTACAAAACGGCGATACGAAATCGCAATAAATTACAACCAAATCGGTATTCCCTTACATTACGGGTAATACCGATTAAAAATAATCTAGGCCATACTAGGTACAACTTGCTATAAAATAAATAAATGACATTCATTCATTCAACAACATAAATAAAAATGCTGTAAAATCATGCCAAAATCACCCTCAACACTTGTCATGTTCATTCTAGCTCGGTTTTTACGAATTTTATCGATTTTATCTACTAAAAATCAATAATCAATACTTAAATCGTATTTAAGCTCAAACTAATTATCTAAACTGATTTAGAACTTAAAATTAGTCCCCAATAATTTCACTTGTATTTAATTAGTTTGAATTGATCGCATTTGCTATTTAAAGAGGTTTAATCATAACTTTTATGAATTAAACCCAAAATAAAATAAAAAATCATTAAAATTGAAACAAAAATATTTGTACATACTGGAAAACTTCCAGGAACCTCAAGAACAAAAAACTTTTGCCCAAAAAATTTGTAATGATTTTATGAACAAATAGCATATAAGAATCGGTTTTTATCAAATAAAAACCAACTAAAATAGTACAATGATGAAAAAAAATTTCTAATTTTTCCAGAATTATATAAGTAATATTTTAAAATGTACCAAAAATTTTGAACTCCAGAAAGTCTCGTTTCAATTTTAAGAACAAAATAACTCCTTTAAATCGATTTTTATACAATAAAAATCAATAACCATGCAATACATGACGAAATGTCACAAAAAATTACATACAATATGTACAACATGCATGTGAGAACATATTAAAAATTTGAGGCCAGATTCAACATGCAACTATTTTTAGTTAACTTTTAACATAAAACCGCATGTTAACTCGGTTTTAAAGGCCATAAATCATAATAAATAGCAAAATAATTCGTAAATTCACCAAATTTGACCACAAACATTTTGAGGTCAGTAGGTATGCATGCAAATCAGAAAATTTCGTGAAAACCATTTTTAACATAAATTTTCGATTTTTACTCAAGTTATCGTATAACCCGATTTTAATGCTTAAAATCAACATGCATGCTACAAGCTAGCTCTGATACCACATGAAAGTTCATAGACCCTAATTAGACTCCTCTAATTAGTTACTAAATTACTTGTTAATTTAGTGTTTAATAAAGATCTATGTAACATGCATGCAAATTAAAATGCATAATAAAAAGTAAGAAGAAATTTCCTTACATTGGGAAATTTCGGTTATATGGGCACAACAAGAAACACCTTTCTTGTTGATCTTGTGCTATAAAGAAATAGATGATCCTCCTTGTAATCTTCAAAGTAGAAGACCTCCTTTAAGAAGCACCCAAGAGAAAACCCAAACTAATCACTTAGTTTTTGACTAGAAAACACAAGTGATATGATGAACTAATATTAGATTTTATTACTACTCTAGTAATAGGAAATATTAGTATTTGAGAGGTTTTTAGAGAGATGAGGATTTTAGTGAGATAAGCACAAAAATAAGAATGAACAAGCAAGCAAAATGAACAACAAAGTTGTCCTTTTAAGGACACTATGGTCCGGCCATCATGGCCTATGTGGCCTCTTATTTTTGCTTAAAATAATCCCATGCAAATTGGTTGAGTGTAGATGTGAGTAAGGTTATGATCATGTGTCATAAACATGACATGATAACAAGATGTAGTGTAATACAAGAAACAACAATCATCATGTTGTACACTACCAATTTTCGGCACCCACTAGTGTCATGTGGTCCATTTTGATTTTTGATATTTGTCCCACAAATACTTATAATCATATGATTAATTATCTTGTATAATTAAGAGTTAATTTGATCATATAACAATTATATGACTCAAATTAATAAATAATATACACTTAACTTTTAAGTGATATTTTATCATTATATCAATATATAATGGGTCCCACAATGCCTAGTTAGTTTATTTTACAACTCCTTGTAAATATAATTAACTAATCACCTCTACCTCAAATTATATGCATAACCTCAACTAATTTAATGAGTTAACTATTAATCATTAAATTAAATCTTATTTAATCGTATTAAAATAAGACGTAAAATTTATTCAGTCAATTATCGTATAATTGACTAATAAACTTATCCGGAATGAGTTCGTAACTCAATTTCCAATAATTAACTCTCGTAACTAAACATATATCAAATATATATATAAAGTACTAATTAATATGTATCGTATACAAATAATTAGATTTCTGTTTGGGTCTCATCCTATAGGTTTGACCGAAAGGGGTCAGTTGATTACCGCCGTCATACGACAATAACGTCTAACTCTAGTCAGCTGACCGTTATCGATTTACGTTAATCAACTTACGTGGAGTATCAAAATACTAGTCATCCCACTAATATTCCAAAATGAGATTTATAATATAAATGCACTATTGTGGAGGACACTTGCTCCAACAGACTCAACATCAAGACAACAACACCATTCAAGACAACAACATCCATTCAGACAACACCATGACCAGTTATGACAATGTCCTATTCAGTCCAAGCAACAACCACTTCAGCCTGCTAAGACAACACCACACCAACCAGAACAAAGCCTAGCCATCCACTTCCCAAGACTAAGCCACAACAACACACAGCCAACAGCAAAACAAACCCAACACAACAAAAACAACTCTCAGCCTAAAACAGCCTATCACAGTCTTTCTAAACAGGGTCCATGGGGGTCCCACACATTCAAACAAGCCTAACCAACCATCAACCTTAGTCCTTGGGAAGGTCCTCTACAACTTTGCCCAGGACTTCTCTTCCAGGAAATGCACACACAAAAAGTTAGTCTAGGGACAACTCCAAACTATCCAAATTTCAGTCCTTTTTGCAGTAGTTAACATGTCACTATCAAACTTTCCTGTTTTGATCAAACAAGCTCGAGGGCCTTTTAGCAGACCTTTGGCATCCATCCCACTTCAGTTGAGCTCAAGAATCAAGCTTGAAGTCCACTCCTCCACCAGTTTCAACCTAAACAACCCAATTAAGGCAGATTGTCCCATTAGAACTGCTTTTCTACTTTATTGCTTTATTCTGAACAATGTAGCTGTTATTTCTGTTTCTTTTGCAAGCCAATTGTGGCCCTAGGATGTATTGAACGAGTAGGATGTAATCTCCTTGCCTATATAAGGCCATTTCCTAATGAATGAAAGGTAGATTTGAAGTAAAACATAAAACTGAAACCCTGTTTCTGTTAACATCTCTTGGCTGTGTGCTTGAGACAACTTCCTTTGCTTTGTGCTTGGAAGTGAGCTTAGGTCCTTAGCTGTGTGCTGGGATCAAATTTCAACCCTAAATCATTGACTTTGTGCTTTGGTTAAGGTTCTATCTTTGTTCTTTATCAACCAGTTCAAACAGAAACAGAGTATTTGCAAAGTGTCTAACCTTAGTTCAAATTATCATTGTTTAGCTTGTCTTTCTGAATAGTTTCAGTGCAAATTGGTTATCAGAGCTTTGGTTTGTGAGTTCATCTACCTAACTACAGTAAAAATACAAAATTCAACCATGAGTGAAGAGAGAATCATAGGTCTTGAAAACACAGTTCAAGGTCTTGTCAGAACTGTAATGGTGGTCTCTAGATCTGTCAATGAACTCCTTGAGGGCCAACAGAACAATGATACAAGGGGAGGCAGAGGTCGAGGAAGAGGAGCACCATTCCCACAAGGTGGAGGAAGGAGGAGACAACCTGTAGATCAGTTTGAAATGTCAGATTCAGATGGCTCAGATCACAGTCTTCTCAGACACCAAGACAAAGACATAAAGGTAGAGATCCCTGACTTTCTAGGTAGCTTGAACCCTGATGATTTCCTAGATTGGCTAAGGTCTGTAGAAAGAGTCTTTGAGTTTAAAGGATACACTGATAGAAAGGCTTTTAAGGTTGCTATCATGAAACTAAAAGGCTATGCCTCACTGTGGTATGAAAACATGAAAACCTTGAGGGTTAGGGAAGGGAAAGAACCTGTAAAGTCATGGCTCAAACTGAAAAAGAAAATGAGAGCTAAGTTTGTCTCTAGGGACTACACTCAGGACATGTTCATTAAGCTTACTCACCTAAAGCAAGACCAAAGACCTGTAGAGTCCTACCTAAGAGACTTTGAACAACTTACATTGCAATGTGAGGTTGTTGAGAAATCTGAACAAAAGATAGCAAGGTTCTTAAAAGGGTTGGATGAAAGGATAGCTAGCAAAGTTAGGCTACAAAATATATACTCCTTTGAGTAAGCTGTCAACTTGTCTTTAAGGGTAGAAAAATTGGGGAAGGGAAAGGCCAATGCTTCTAAAACACCTGCTAGAACCCCCACCTTCAAACCCTTTGTAGGAGTCAAGATAGGAGAATCTTTGGTTCCTATTAAGACCCCTTTCAACCCTGATAAAAGCAAGGCTATTGAGGCAGGCCAAAGGAAGACTACTCCTCTTAAAAAGTGCTTTCAATGCCAAGGGTATGGATATTTTGCTAGAGAATGTCCATCTAAAAGGGCTCTGAGTACCCTAGAAGTAATCCATTGGGGAGATGATGAAGTGTTGGTCTGTGATGATGAGATGGAAGAACCTGAGGTAGAGGCTAGTGACGAGTTGATAGAGCCTGATGCAGGGTTAAGTTTGGTAACATGGAGGGTAATGCAAACTCAACCCCAACCTTTGGAAGAGGATCAAAGACACCAGATCTTTAGGACCAGATGTACCATCAAGGGTAGAGTATGTAACCTCATTATTGATGGTGGAAGCTGCACTAATGTGGCCTCCAAAACACTGATAGACAAGCTAGCTCTACCCACCAAGGACCACCCCCTACCTTACAAACTCAGATGGCTAAACAAAGGGGCTAAGATCAAGGTGGATAAACAATGTGTGGTGCCTTTCTCAATTGGTAAAGGGTATGTGGATGAGAGTCTTTGTGATGTTCTACCTATGGATGCATGTCACCTTTTGCTTGGGAGGCCATGGGAGTTTGATAGGGATGCCATACACCATGAGAGGGACAACACCTACACTTTTAAGTATGGGAAGAAGAAAATCACCCTGGCACCTTTACCACCTACTTTAAAGATCAACCCAAACCCCATGAGTAAGGCTTCCAAGGAAGTCATGCTGATAAGTGAATCAGAACTAGTACAAGAGCTAAGTGAGTTACAACCTGTGTACATATTACTTGCCAAAGAGACTGGGATGAGCATCATTGATATCCCTGAAGAGGTCAAGTCTATCCTAGAAAGCTATGGTGATGTCTTTCCTACTGAGCTCCCTAGTGGACTGCCACCTCTTAGAGGAATAGAACACCACATTGACCTAGTTCCTGGAGCTATCTTACCCAACAAGCCAGCTTACAGGAGTGATCCTAAGGCTACACAAGAGCTCCAACTTCAAGTAGGTGAGCTGCTCAACAAGGGCTATGTTAGGGAATCCCTCAACCCTTGTGATGTACCAGCCTTGCTTGTGCCAAAGAAGGATGGGACTTGGCGTATGTGCATTGACAGTAGGGCCATCAACAACATTACCATCAAGTATAGGTTCCCCATACCTAGACTTAATGATATTATGGATGAGTTAAGTGGGGCTCAAGTATTCACTAAGATTGATCTGAGGCAGGGCTATCACCAAGTGAGGATAAGAGCAGGGGATGAATGGAATACAGCTTTCAAGACTAAACATGGGCTCTATGAATGGTTGGTGATGCCTTTTGGGTTATCTAATGCCCCTAGTACCTTCATGAGGTTGATGACAGAAGTCCTAAGGCCCTACTTAGGCAAGTGTGTGGTGGTTTACTTTGATGACATTCTTATTTACAGTTCAACTAGGGGAGAACATTGGCAGCATCTGAAGTTGTTGTTTGAGGTCTTAAGAGAGAACAAGTTGTATGGCAAACTAGAGAAGTGCACCTTCATGCAGCCTGAGGTTTACTTCCTTGGGTTCATCATCTGTAAGAAAGGAGTAGCAGTTGATCATGAGAAGGTGCAAGCAATCAAGGAATGGCCCCTCCCTTAAACTGTTACTGATGTTAGAAGTTTTCATGGGTTAGCATCTTTCTATAGGAGGTTCATACAAGGGTTTAGCTCTATCATGGCCCCTATTACTGAGTGCATGAAGAAGGGAGAGTTCAAGTGGAATGAGAAGGCTGAAAGGTCCTTCAATCTGATCAAGGAGCTATTATGTAAATCTCCAATATTGGTTCTACCAGATTTTAACAAACTCTTTGAGGTAGAGTCTGATGCCATTGGCCTTGGCATAGGAGCTGTGCTTACTCAAGAGAAGAAACCAGTTGCATCCAGTGAGAATCTAAATGGAGCCAAGCTTAATTACTCCACATATGACAAAGAATTCTATGCCATTGTGAGAGCATTGAACCACTGGGGACACTACTTGAAGCCTAAGCCTTTTGTGCTTCATTCTGATCATGAGGCTCTCAAATACATCAATGGACAGCACAAACTCAACCCCAGGCATGCCAAATTGGTAGAGTTCTTGCAATCCTTCTCATTCTCCAGCAAATACATAGAGGGTAAGAACAATGTTGTAGCTGATGCATTGTCTAGAAGATCTGTGATGTTGACCTTCATGGAACAAAGGGTGTTAGGGTTTGAATTTATGAAAGAGCTCTATCAAGAAGATCCAGACTTCAAACATGAATAGGAGGTGTATCAGGAAGGACAAGTGAAGAAAGGGAGCAAGTACACAGCTCAGGAAGGCTACTTGTTCTATGGAAACCAACTATGTGTGCCTAAAGGACCTTATAGGGGACTACTGGTCAAAGAGGTTCACTCCAATGGCCTTGCTGGTCACTTTGGGGTGCAGAAGACCTATGACATATTGCAAGATCAGTTCTACTGGCCTAAGATGCTCAAGTATGTGCAAGATGCCCTCAAGAGATGCAGGTCTTGTCAACTAGCCAAGGCACACTTTCAAGCAGGCCCTTACACACCACTTCCAGTACAAAACAAGCCATAGGAAGACCTCAGTATGGACTTCATTGTAGCCTTACCTAGAACTCAAAGGGGAAAGGATTCAATCATGGTGGTTGTAGATAGGTTCAGCAAGATGGCACATTTCATTGCTTGTAAGAAGACTGAGGATGCTTTGGGGGTAGCTGAACTATACTTTAGGGAGGTTGTCAAGTTACATGGGGTCCCTAGAAGCATTGTCTCAGATAGAGACACAAAGTTCATGAGTCACTTCTGGAGAACCTTGTGGAAGCTATTGAAGACCAGGCTATTGTTTAGTACTTCTCACCATCCCCAAACTGATGGGCAGACAGAAGTCACTAACAGAACACTAGGAAAGATCTTAAGGAGCATTGTTTCTAAGTCATTGAAAGATTGGGACCTCATGCTAGCACAAGCTGAGTTTGCCTTCAACAGAGCTCCCTCAAGCAGCACATGTAAAAGTCCTTTTGAAACAGTTTATGGAACAAATCCTCCCATGCCTACAGACCTAGCACCAGTCAAAGGAAGCAAAGCAAACTATGATGCAAAGAAAAGAGTTGAGCAACTGATACAGATTCATGAGCAAGTCAAGAAGCAGATTGAAAGGTCCAATGAGTTGTACAAGGCTAGGTCCAAAGGGGCTAAGAAAGCAAGGGAGTTCAAGGCAGGGGATCTTGTATGGTTGCATTTAAGAAAAGAGAGATTTCCAGACAAGAGGAGAAACAAGCTCATGCCAAGAGCTGATGGACCATTTGAGATACTGGAGAAGATAGACACAAATGCTTACTAAGTGGACCTACCAGGAAGCTATGGTGTACATGGTACTTTCAATGTTGGAGACCTGAGCCCCTACCATGGTGAATCAGATGATGAAGGTGATGAAGATTTGAGGGCAAATCCTTTTCAAGAAAGGGAGGTTGCAACAGGAGTATATGACCAAGACAAGTCACAAGCTCAAGACAAGACTCAACATCAAGACAACAACACCATTCAAGACAACAACATCCATTCAGACAACACCATGACTAGTTATGACAATGTCCTATTCAGTCCAAGCAACAACCACTTAAGGCCTGCTAAGACAACACCACATCAACCAGAACAAAGCCTAGCCATCCACTTCCCAAGACTAAGCCACAACAACACACAGCCAACAGCAAAACAAACCCAACACAACAAAAACAACTCTCAGCCTAAAACAGCCTATCACAGTCTTTCTAAACAGGGTCCATGGGGGTCCCACACATTCAAACAAGCCTAACCAACCATCAACATTAGTCCTTGGGAAGGTCATATACAACTTTGCCTAGGACTTCTCTTCCAGGAAATGCACACACAAAAAGTTAGTCTAGGGACAACTCCAAACGGTCCAAATTTCAGTCCTTTTTGTAGTAGTTAACATGTCACTATCAAACTTTCCTGTTTTGATTAAACAAGCTCGAGGGCCTTTTAGCAGGACCTTTGGCATCCATCCCACTTCAGGTGAGCTCAAGAATCAAGCTTGGAAGTCCACTCCTCCACCAGTTTCAACCTAAACAACCCAATTAAGGCAGATTGTCCCATTAGAACTGCTTTTCTACTTTATTGCTTTATGCTGAACAATGTAGCTGTTATTTTTTTTTCTTTTGCAAGCCAATTGTGGCCCTAGGATGTATTGAACGAGTAAGATGTAATCTCCTTACCTATATAAGGCCATTTCCTAATGAATGAAAGACAGATTTGAAGTAAAACATAAAACTGAAACCTTGTTTCTGTTAACATCTCTTGGCTGTGTGCTTGAGACAAATTCCTTTGCTTTGTGCTTGGAAGTGAGCTTAGGTCCTTAGCTGTGTGCTGGGATCAAATTTCAACCCTAAATCATTGGCTTTGTGCTTTGGTTAAGGTTCTATCTTTGTTCTTTATCAACCAGTTCAAACAGAAACAGAGTATTTGCAAAGTGTCTAACCTTAGTTCACATTATCATTGTTTATCTTGTCTTTCTGAATAGTTTCAGTGCAAAATTGGTTGCATAAAAACCATTGTTCAAACCCGTGATGCCGAACTGAGCGAACTAGCTTCTTGAACCTGGCCCATGCTACACTCAAATCTTCAGTAGTAGATTGAGTAAAATTCGTGATCTGGTGGCGCGGCGGATTGGTTCGTAGAGGAGGAAAATACCGTATATAGAAGGCTAGAGCTAGCAAACTCCAATCTTTAACCCCAGCAGCCTTTCTATCTAAATCTCTCCACCAATCCTTAGCGTCATCAGTCAAGGAAAAAGGGAAAAGGAATTCCTTTACCTTTGTCTTGTGTCACACCAGCAACTACAGGAATGGCGGAACAATAGTCTGTAAATATCTCAACATCCCTAGCTGGGTCTTCATCCACCATACCCCCGAATAAATTCCGCTCCACAAAACTGTAGTAGGACGGATGTATTGTGAAGGTACCCTCATCAGCAAGAGGGAGGGTAGTTCCCTTAGGTAGAGTCTCAGCACTGGGCTCAGAATGACTCGCAATCTTAGGCATCCTGCAGAGAAATTACAGTAGTAGCAGGTTCAAATGGTCCTCTTTTAGGACTTATACCTGCAAATACTAAACACTAACTCAAATATGAGAACAGCCTCAAGGAATAAATTCCTCGAAACCAAAGACAAACTAAAGAAAGCTACAAAATTACACCGTCTCCCCGGCAACGGCGCCAAAATTTGGTACAGCTATCACAACCCTATCAAAGATAAAACCTAACGGTCTCAACATAATGCAGTAGAGGCAGTCGGGTATCGAATCCACAGGGAGAGGGAATCCTATAACTTGCTAAGTCTGCCAAGGTAACTAAATTGGGGGGTTGTTTAAATGATTTTCTAACACTACAAGAGAAAAGGGGAAGAGAAATAAAGAGCGAAATAACAGAAAGGAGAAGAACTAGGATCGTCAGTTCCCCATGGCATCTAGGATCAGGATAGAAATCAAAGTAATATCTAAACAGGTTTGTGGGTAGTGAAAAGGTCCTCTCGGTCCGCTATTCGCCCTAAGATATACTAACTTAGCTCTCGCCCTCATTAGCATAATCCTAATGTTCATCACTGATCTGTCCTTTTCCAATCTCTCGATCTAGGTCAAGGGGGTGTCAGATCAATCAATTGAATGCGTCGACTCAAACAATAAAAAGCTATTAAATGTGATGATTGCATCCAAACCTAATCTAAAGACTACTAATCAATTCATCTTACCTAAGCCACGGTTCCCCTAAATCCTAGCAAAGGAATTAGCTACGCATAATAGGAAGAAGAACAACAACAACAATTAAGAAATAAAGAGACATAGGGAAATAGTTAATTGAATTTAAGAACAATAATACCAAATTGGAAAGAAGAACAAAGTCAGAGGAAGTCCTTCAATTCAGATCCAAAATCACAGTCAAAAGTAAAGTCTAGGGTAAGAAATTGGTTTTAGTCTAAAGTCTAGAGTCAGTAGTCTAGACTGAGGAGTCTGGAGAAGATCCCTATTGTTACATAGTCTCACACTTAAGTAGAATAACAAATTACAAGGCGTCCATTGCTTAATACACTATCTCGCGAAGCCCATTAGTATGAATCCTATCGATCGAGTAGAATTCGTTGTCCAAATCACTCGATCGAGTAACAATAGTGCTCGATCGAGTAAATGGCCAAAGCCAGCAGCTCGATCGAGTAGAATTGTTACTCGATCGAGGTCTTCTTATTAATAGAGTAGTCGATCGAAGGCTCTTATACCTCGAACGAGAGCTTTGCTCTTGGATTTCGTTCTTCCATTCCTTCAACACGGCTTCACGCATTCCGAGACACCAAGATTCCTTTCCGACTCACTTATGCATGCTTGAGGAACTACAAAATGGCTAGTTTTCCGTCATTCTGGTCCATACCTGCAAATATTACAAAACAAACCAAAGTAGACTATTTGGGGGATATTTGTATTATAACACTACTAAAGGAGCATGGAAATGCGTGCTAATATGGCCTAAAAGGTCTATATAAAATACACGCGTCAATAGACGGAAGGCTCTACTGCCCATAAGACTACTCAAGATGAATTCTACTCTGAGTCGTAGTCAGAGTAAAAGTCTGAGTCTAGCGAAGTGCCTATAGAGTCTCTTCTTGCCGTCAATCCCCATCCCTTTGTTTGTCCTAGCTTAGCATCTAATAGTAACAGTAGTCTGGGGAATGTCCCAGCAGCTGTGCCTTTACCACCAGTGACTACTGATCAGATGGCTTCTTTGTTCCACCTATTTTCAAATTTTAATATGAATAAATCTGATTCTGCTTACTCCTTGCGTTATTCTGAATGCAATTATGCTTAAGATAATAATGAGGATGATCCTGACACTGACACGATCGAACTACCTCCCTATATAATCAAAGAAATGCTACAAGAGGGGGAAGGGGCACCAGTTATAGAAAACACTGAGCCCATCAATGTAGGGACCGAACTAGAACCCGGAAAACATAGAATTGGGACGACTCTAAATCCAACCGAAAGAGCCAATTTCGTCGACCTACTACAGGAGTTCAAAGACGTTTGCGCTTGGTCTTATAAAGACATGCCAGGGATCGACAAGGATATTGCAGAGCACTGAATGCCTATGAGCCCAGGTTTCCAACCTGTAAAACAAAAGCTTAGCAGAATAGGAACTGCGTGGGCTCCCAAAATCAAAGAAGAAGTCGATAAGCAATTCAAAGTCGGATTCATCAAAGTTTCTGAGTATTCTGATTGGGTGGCTAACATAGTCCCCGTACCCAAAAAGGATGGGAGAATCCGAGTGTGTGTTGATTTCAGAGACTTGAGCAAAGCAATCCCAAAGACGACTTCCCTTTACCACATATCGACATATTAGTAGATAATACGGCAGATCACGCATTGCTATCCTTCATGGATGGGTATGTCGAGTATAATCATATTAAAATGGCCGAAGAAGACATGCATAAGACAGCCTTCGTCACTCCATGGGGTACCTATTGCTACACAGTGATGCCATTCGGGCTAATCAATGGTGGGGCTACATATCAACGTACCGCAACTACGTTGCTACATGACATGATGCTTAAATAAGTGGAACTGTACGTGGACGACATGATCGTCAAATCCAAAGATGGGAAAGGGCATATCGATAATCTTTGCAAGTTCTTCCTTAGATTTCGCAAATACAACATGAGGCACAACCCCCAGAAATGTGCATTGAGAGTAACTTCGGGCAAACTCCGAGGACATGTCGCCAGTCAGAGGGGAATAGAGATTGATCCATCCAATATCGAAACTTTAGACGAAATGCCACAACCCCAAACAGAAAGGTTAGAGGATTCCTGGGCAAGCTACAGTACGTGAGTCGGTTCATATCGAAACCCACTATGATTTGTGAACCTATCTTCAAAAAGCTTAAGAAAACAAATCATACCGCGTGGGATGATGACTGTCAAAAGGCATTTGACAAAATCAAGGAGATATTAGCTAAACCAACAATATTAATGTCTCCTCAATGAGATCAACCCCTTGGTTTATATCTCACAGTCACCGAAACCGTCATGGGAGCCATGCTCGCACAAATTGTTGGGAAAGAGTAAAGAGCTATGTATTACCTTAGTCAAAATTTCTTAGAATATGAATGCAAATATACACCTCTCGAAAGGACATGCCTCGCTCTTGTGTGGGCCACAAAGAAGATAGGCCATTACATGCTTAGCTACTATGTCAAGGTGTTTTCCAAGATGGATCCCATCAAATACTTATTCGAGATACCAGTTCTCAACGGACGTCTAGAAATATGGACCTTAATGCTCTCCGAGTTCGATCTCAAATATGTACCTCTGAAATTCATAAAAGGACGTGACGTTGCCGAGTTCTTCGCTGACAATCCAATCAAAGATACCCAAGTGATAGACACGTGGTCATTTCCAAACGAGGACATACTACAGACTTGTATAGACTTGTGGGACCTCTACTTCGATGGTGTATCAAACTTAAGAGGATTTGGAGTAGCGGTATTGCTCAATTTTCCTGAAGGTGAGCATACCATGTTATCTGTCAAACTCGACTTCGAGGTAACAAACAATGCGGCAGAATATGAAGCTTGCCTCATCGGTTTACAGGCAGTAGTCAGTTTAGGCATTATGAATCTTCGAGTACATAGAGACTCCTCCCTAATCATCAACCAAGTGACGGGATCTTGGAAAATTCAAAGTGAAAGTCTAGCACCCTATCAAGCTACGATAGATCAAGTGGCTCAATTCTTTGATCAAGTCACTTACCTACATCTACCTCATGAAGAGAATCAGTTTGCAGACGCACTTGCGAAACTTGCGGCCATGATCAACATGCTAGACAACGTGACTCAAATGCCTTTATGTATCGAACGGTGGTGAGAACCGGCCTATGTGTACCAACTCACAGATGAAGAAGAAAATCCGGAGGAACCTTGGTTCCAAGCCGTTTTAAATTTCAAACTCAATGGTACATATCCACCGGATATAAAGAAGATAGGACAACGAGCCATACGCCTGCTAGCCTCTCAATACTTCCTCATGCAAGGAGAACTATACAGAAGAACACATTTGGTTGTCGTTTTGTGTTGCCTTGATCATTTACAGCTGCAGAAAGTAATGGAAGAAGTTCTTGAAGGAGAATGCAGTCCTCACATGAGTGGACCAATGACGGCAAAGTAGATCACACGTCAAGGATACTACTGGACAACAATGGAGTCAAATTGTATTAAATACGTCAGACATTGCCATAATTGCCAAATTTTCGGGAATGTAAAACATGTTCCTCCTTCATTACTCTATACCATGACCTCTCCTTGGCCATTTTCTACCTGGGGAATCGATATCATTGGAAAGATAACTTCAGCTGAAACAGAAGGTCACTGTTTCATCGTGGTAGCTATCGACTATTTCACCAAATGGGTCGAAACGACATCGTATACTAGTCTCAATGCTACAAAACGTGGCAAAATTAATACAAACCAATATCGTCTGTCGATATGGTTGCCTACATGATTCATCAGTGATAGCGGAACACACTTCCAGGCTAAGACGGAGCAAATGTTGGCCAAATATAAGATCAAGCATCATCACTCCTGGTCTTATAGACCACAGACTAATGGCGCGGTAGAGGCAGCTAACAAAAATGTCATCACAATCCTCAAGAAAATGATAGACAATTATAGTGATTTGCCAAGCAAGATACCTTTTGCATTATGGGGTTATCGCACTTCAGTTAGGACGCCCATTGGGGCCACTTCTTTCTATCTAACCTATGGAGTGCAAGTTGTACAGCCAGTAGAGCTCGAAATCCCATCTTTGCTCATCCTCTTGGAAATTCAAATCCCAGAAGCTGATTGGAAAAGAGATAGATATGATGAACTTGTCCTATTGGACGAAAGAAGATTACGTTCATTACATAATGTACAGACATATCAGGCAAGTATCAAACGAGCCTTCAACAGGCCAGTTATGTTCAGAAACATCAAAGAAGGACATTCAGTGTTCAAATCAGACAGAGCTCTCCTACCTATCGATCCACGAAGGAAATTCAAATATAGTTGGGCTTGACCTTTCTTAGTGAAATCCATATTTTCAGGGGGTGCGGTTAGAATCGTGGACCTAGACGAGAATGAATTAGCTAACCCTACCAATCTTGACCAATTGAAACGGTACTACCCTTAGATATACACTAGAAAAACGCACCATGCGTAAACCTTACGTGTCGCTCATGCGACACGAAATAAAACCGGCTCCTAGGCGGTCGAATTTCATGTCTCTATTGCTCTTGCATTTTGACATTTGAATCATCCTTATGTCATCAAATAAATTTGAGTTGTATTTGTGTACGTAGGAGTAAGTAAAGCTCATGCTACCCTTTTTTAAGTTCATTTACAAGCTCTTGCTTGGAACAATTATTCTTTACATTTTTGAATTACGCGCAGGGTTTGATTTCATTTTTTCTAATGAATACGTACGCGATCCCTCACAGGATTCAACCCATTTTATTTATTGAAATTGTGAATAGAGGGACATTTGCATTTACATTTGAAATTCGACAAGAATAATATAAGGAAAACCTATGGTTTCTTGACTAACTTAACATTTATTCATTATTCCAAAAGTGATAATAGTATCTTACATATTATAAAAGGCCAAAATAAAGCTAATTTAGGATTCTAAAAATCCCATCTTTTATTACAACTCAAAAATAATACTCATACTACATAGTATAAATTGACTAAGGCTACTCTTTCATCTTGCCTTTGCCTTTGTCATTCTTCTTGTCTCGACCATGAGGTGGACACTCATGCGTTACCTCAGACAGAATTACCAAAGGTCTTTCTCGCGGTCTTGCATTCCTGTTTCTATCTATCACCACCCTTGCAGCATGATTAGTTCTCGACCTCTTCGCTGGATGCGTGACTAGGAATCCGTCTTCTTCCTCCCCTTCAGTCAAGTATTTCTACCTTTGTTTACCAGATTCATAAATCTTGTAATCCACAGGCTCGCGCTTTCTTAGTTTCTTGAGCTGTTACAGAATAGTAGCCAACAGGAGAGGGTATGAACCACATGTTCTTTTGTACCCCTCTAGTTGCCCATTCTCTACCTGATTCCGCACTATGAGCCAAGGCAGTTTGAGGAACAGTATCAAGTCTGGGGATCGTCTGTTTGAAGCCCACTTGCCTAGCCATTCTTTCAGCAAAGATGCATACCATGAACTCCAAGAAAGAGCTGCGACTCTTTGAAAGGGCGCAGCAGTCACTGCGTCACTTCCTGGGTTTGTCAGATACTGAGTGAAATTAGGAAAGATGAATAGCATATATAGCGAGCTCGATGGAAGTTTTTATTTATTTAAAACAACTTCCATCAATCCGTCCCTCACAAACAAACTTCTAATCTAAAAAAAATTGAAATTATGGATGCCTTCGAAAACTGTCTCAAGGAGTGGGCAAATGAGTTCACTGACGTAGAGAAACACAATATGGGCACGGTCAATCTAGGGACCATATTAAGCTTAAAGCTAGTGGAAGTAGTAAGGCCCTTCTTAGATGCATGTCTTGAATATTGGGATCCTGAATTACATGTATTTGCCTTTCCTGGAGGCGATATATGTCCTTTCCCTGAATAAATTGTTGCGATTGGGGGATGGGATCCCATAGATACTCTAGTTATACCTCTTAGCTCGCGAGGGTATAAGAACAAATTTAGGGACCTCCTTGAGTTTACCAAAGCTGAGGTAGACCGCTATGTCACCTCAAAGGGTAGCCGCACGCATGATTTTCCTGAATCGATTCAAAAATAGGGAAGACCCTTCCTTATCCTATGTTGCGAGGCGCGGGGCCTTTGGATTGTGTGTTTTGCATAGCTACATCTACTAAGGTCATATTGACAAGGAAATGAGAGGGGATCCTCTTTTCTTGAGCTTGGTGGAGCAAATGGAGCTGCGCAAGACCCAAGCTTGCCTTTTCCTAGGGGAGATTATTCTTGGCCTTGATAATAGAAAGGCCAACCGCGAGCTTCCATATCTGGGGAGTCCCGTCATTTTGCAGGTAAGAACCTTTGTTTATTTCTTTTTCTTTTTTTTTTCATTTGTTTTTTTGTTTATTTTGACCGACTTCTTTTGTGCTTTAGATATGGTTGAGCGCCTACGATTGATCGACCCCCCAGTTGGTGTGCGAGGATATCGTGCACTATCCATTACCATCTTTAGATCCATTTCGGGCACTCCGCGTTCCTGGCTTCGAATTCATTGTATGCATCTTTCCAGAAAGACTGGCGAGGCAAGTGGGCTTCAAACAGAGGATCCCCCGACTTGACATCGTTCCTCAAACTGCCTTGGCTCATACTGCGGAGTCATGTAGAGATTGGGCAACTAGATGGGTACAAAGGAACATGTGGTTCATACCCTCTCTTGTTGGCTCCCTATGGTTATCTGACTTATATATGAGATAAAGAAAGGCTATTACTCTGGAAGAGCTCGAGAAACTAAGAAAGTGCAAGCCTGTGGATTGCAAGATTTATGAATTTGTTAAGGAAAAGTCGAAATACTTGACTGAAGGGGAGGAAGAAGCCGGATTCCTATTTACGCATCTAGCGAAGAGGTCGAGAACTAATCATGCTGCATGGGTGGTGATAGATAGACACGGGAATGCAAGACAGGGAGAAAGATCTTTGATAGTTATGTATGAGGTAATGTAGGAGCGTCCACCTCGTGGTCGAGACAAGAAGGATGACAAAGGCAAAGGCAAGATGGAAGAGTAGCCTTAGTCAATTTATATTATGTAGTATTAGTATTATTTTTGAGTTGTAATTATAGAAGGGATTTTTAGAATCCTAAATTTGCTTTATTTTGTCATTTTATAATATGTAAGATACTATTAATATTTTTGGAATAATGAATAAAGGTTAAGTTAGTTAAGAAACCAAAGGTCTTTCTTTTATTATTCTTGTCGAATTTCAAATGCAAATGCAAACGCAAATGTTCTTCTATTCACATTTTCAATAAATAAAATGGGTTAAATCCTGTGAGGGATTGCCTACGTATTCAATAGAAAAAATGAAATCAAACCCTGCGCGTAGTTCGAAAATGTAAAAGAATGATTGTTCAAAGCAAGAGCTTGTAAATGAACATAAAAAAGGGTAGCATGAGCTTTACTTACTCCTACAGAAATACAACTCAAATTTTTTTATGAGATGAGGATGATCTAAATGTCAAAGTGCAAGAGCAATAGAGACATGAAATTCGACTGGCTAGGAGCCGGTTTTATTTCTTGTCGCATGAGCGGCAGTGATTAGCGCCGCGGGGATGAAATGATTGTCTTGAAGTATCATGCTAATGATCTCATCCTGCGCAGCTCTGACGAATTGGTCCTCCCTAAACAAGAGACTGACAACTTGTTCGTCTAAACAAGGCTTTTGACGGAACCGTATCTGAAGGGATAAAGTAGCAATCGTGGAAGACCTCGATTCCAGCTAGTTGAATTCCCTTATAATGCCAAGGTTCAGGAAACCCGTGAAAGTATTCCTGGCATCCTTCTCTAACGAAGTATCCATTTAGAGTAAGGAGGTTAGGTTGCATTTGGATTTCTTTCTCTTTACGGTTTTGAGATTGGGTAAGCATTTCTAGAGTTTCCTCATTCGTGGGCTTGTATCCCAACCCTAACGTTATCTTTACAGAGTTCCCTTCTTTGTAAGGTACATGAGTACTCTTTCTTTTGGGGTTCAAAGGCATTCCTAGGAAATATCCTTGTTATTTAAGCATGTGGTTGACCACTAGGTTTGAATGAGAGTCGAAATATAGAGGTGCCAACTCACTCTCTACTAGATTGACATTCTGAAATCCCCCAAGTTTGTATACTGGATCTGCTACCACTTGGTGATATACAAAGCGAGATTGTGACTAGCCTCAAAAGGAGGCAAATCCTCGTCTGAGAAAGTAACTAGGTTACTGAGCTTGACTAGATCTTGGAGAACCAAGTTGACTATATCTTCAAGTGTAGAATCATGTGCTACATTCAGTTTTGCCAATGCTTGCAGCAAAGCTTGGCGATGAGGAAATGAACTTGCAACAAATTGTCAGACTGAAAGATCAGCCTTTATCTTTTGTAGTTGCTTAAGTAGATGGTTAGTAGATGTACTTTCTGTTGGAGTGAGTGTCCTCAACAATAGTGCGATCACTTAATTAAATCTCATTAACAAGAATAAAAAGGGATGATTAACATTATAGTCAACTAATCCACATTAATCGGTAATGATTGGCTTACTAGAGTTTGACATTACTGTCGTATGACGGTGGTGATCAGCTGATCCCTTGAGGTCACACCGAAAGGACGATTCTCAAATCATAATTTTAATTAATTGTATAAGCGATACCGATTAATTAATCCCTTAGATTGAATGAGTTCAATCTGTATATGAGAATTACATCTTATTATAATATGATTATATGAGATGTATAATGGTAATTAAATGTTATATTGCCAAAGTTGTATAATGTTTATGAAACATAAGAGATAAGAGTGATTGGTTAAATATGATTACAATAGGTTGTAAATTATATAAACTACATGTGAGACAAACCATTTTACACACATGTAATTGTAGACTGTCACTTAAAGTGTTAAGTGTCATTTATTTGTTATAAGATTGTATTTAATTAGTTAAATATAATTTTATAAATACAATTACATAAAATTTGTCACATGTCACACATATGACAAATGACAAAATGTGAAAGTTAAAATGGGATCCCATATTACATGATAGAGCTGTTTTTGGGTGGTTAGGTATTAGGATGTTCATGCATTGTGATTAATGCTAAGACAACATTAATACCCCTAATTAGCGTAAAGCCACCCTAGTATGAATATGGCCATGAAATTTTAGTATGATATCACATGCATATTTTACCTAGTGTATGTAAACTTTGAGATAAATATGATTTATTTTGCATGATTTATGATTTTTAATAGATAAAAAGGCATAAATAGTGATTATTTTGGCATAAATAGCTAAAATGAAGTTTTGGCATGAGAAGATTATTTAATGTTGCATAAATATTTTACATATCAGATGTATAAGTTTAAAATTAGTTAGATTAATTTTCGTTTGATTTTAGTATTTTATTTGATAAAATCGATTAATAGCAACTATATTTTTCTCTAAAATGATTCGAAAATTTTTTACCTAAATTTTGACATGAATATATTTCTGGAAATGTTCCAGAATATTCAAAATTTTAATTTTCAAATTTATAAATTAATGTAATTTAATTTGGAATTATTACATAAAAGTTATGTTAATAAGGGTCAAAACCGAGCAATAATGCAAAACGGAGTTGAATTATCATCAAATAATAAGTGAGACTAATTTTTGAGTCCTAAAACAGTTAGGGTAATTAACTCGGACTTAAATTTGATTTAAGTATTAATTTGTGATTTTAATTGGTTATTATTACGCATTTCCATAAAACCGGGTTTTATATAAGATATAAGGTTATTAGAGCGATTTGGCACATTTTTATTGCATGAGTTTACATATACCTATGCTTCATTTTGAATGAATGAATGTCATTTTGATTTATGTAATTTTTGGAATTATGTAATTTGTCTTAGTGTGGCCTTAGTTTTTAATCGATATTACCCGTAATGTAAGGGAATATTATTTCGGTTGTAATTTAAAGTGATCTTGTATCACTTTTATTGTATTATTTCATTTTTATTTTTCAAATGTATAATAGAATAGCCTTGTATTTTTATTATATCATTTGTAATCCCGGAGTTTCCTAAAGATGGTGCCATTTGGAAAGGCGTTCCAAAAGGAAGACGGTGTCCTTGGAAGGCGTGCAAATGAATTTCAAGGAACCAAGGAGTTGATTTCCGAATTTGTAATAGTTCATTTGATTTTCTATTATTTTTAGGAAGGCCATACTAGGAATTTATTTTATGCTTGCATTTTTATTTATATGTCACATGCATGCCAAATTGCCACTTAAACAACACATGCATTTTATCGAGTCAATCGACCACGTCAATTATAATTATCGATAGTTCACCTATTTAGTTTACTTAAAAAGTAGATAGATAATATAAATTGACTTGACCTCTATTTTGATAATTGAGATTTAGCCTTAACAAATAGTAGAACCCATGAATCCCAATTTCGTAAGGAAGTAGGTTCGGCTCACCGAGGTGCTAAACTTATTACGTTGGGTAAATGGGGCAATAAATCGTTATTGCATCGAAATTTGGTTGAACTCAACGGAAAGATTAGGGTCTGTGGCTCATATGTTCCGGGCTAAAGATGACGATAAAGTATTTCATCGACCAAGAATTCTAATTGTAGAATCGGTTAAAGAGTTAACCCACCGTACCAAGTAATATTAATAAAGGTCGTGGAGTCCGTGGCTCACATAAACCCAAGTTAATATAGGATTTGGGTCTTGGAATCATTTATGTAATTGAATAGAGGTCATTATATAAATGTTAAACTTGTTTAAAATGTTTGCAAGTATTTTAAAAACGATAAATGTTGATGTTTCTTTCAATTTCTATTTTGTAGTCAAACTTATTTATTCGCAATATCGGCAAACGATAACGAGGTTGACCTCCCGCACCACCACTCACCACCGTATCATGGCTCATATCCTTTATGGATCAATGCAAATTCGAAAAGAATTGTTCTAATTTCGCGACTTGGGATGGGCAACTTTGCCTTGCCACCAAAGGTGATGGTAAGCTTCGTTACCTCACCAAGGCTTCTCCCAACGCTCCTAAATGCAAGGTCAACTAACGCCGTAAAGGAGGCCTATGAGACCTACCAAATAGAATCGGCCACGATCAAGAATGTCTTGATCTTCTCTATAGATGCAGAGCTTCAAAGGAATGTCATAAAGATGAATTCCACGTATGAGATCTACACTAAACTCGTGACCATGTTTTCACGAGCTCTTAGGATCATTCAATATGAAGTCGCTTCTTAATTTTTCGACCTTAAAAATGAAAGATGGTCAATATGTTCACTCTCACATACTCAAAATTATTGAGCATGTCGAGGTACTAAGAAGGAAGGAATAATGATTCCCGAGCAACTTGTGATTGATCGTGTACTCCACTCCCTAAACCGTATCAAAGGGTTTGTTAATTTTAGGGTGAACTTCAACATGCAAAACGTCACCACGACTCTACATAAGTTGCACAAATTCGTTGTGCAAAACAAGCGTTATATGGGCTACCATGGCACCATGCTAGCACTAGCAAAGATGTTTTGAACATCAAATGACAAAAGCAAAGGGAAGTTGAAGAAGAGTGGACACAAAGGGAACAAGCCCACACCTTCTAAGGACAAAGAAAAGCTATTGGGAATAGTTATTCTAAGTCTAAGAAGGGTGTCACCTTCAACGAGAAATGCCATTATTGTAATGGTATAGGCTCTTGGAAACGTAATTGCCCCATATATTTGAGAGATATTAAGACTGGACGAGTTCTTCCAGTAAATAATAGTTCACCCGGATGTTTATGTTATTGATAATAATCTCAACTTTGGTATTTTGATACAAGTGGTAGTTCTTATCCTCCTAATTAGATTAAGAGCATAAGAAGAAAGACAAATCAAAGCAAGCTTTAGGTAATCTCCAAGATGAGGGAGTTAAGGTAGCCACCACATAGAGAAGACCTAAGGATTAGCTTGGCATTCTTGCTATTTGTCTTTCTAGTTATTTTGAATGTCGTTTGGAACTTTTAATTTCCGTGTTAGACATGGAAACTGGTTATTATTTCCATTATTTAAAGGACAATTATTGTACTATATAATGATAGCTTGGTTTTCAACCCAAGTCATTATGTTTGTGGAATTTATATTCCAAACTTTTCATTATACAAAGTTAATATCGTAAACATAAAGTATTGTGATAAATTGATCATATGAGAAAATATAATGATTGGATCATTATAATTACCTAAGTTATGAATTGGATTCTCGCTTATGGACTTGTGACTAAGTATCACAACTTATTTGAAATAAGAAAGATCAATTGCAAAGTCAAATCGAGTTAATGAACTCACATTTGGGGATTTACAATCCATATAAGCCCTAAAGATAAGATCTTTAAAACACCAATTAGACTCCATACTAGCTATGGAAGGGTTAAGAATCCTAAATTTGTTCAACATATGGAGAAGAGTCCAAGTATTTTGCTTAAATAGAGTGAGTCTATAGAGAAGCTAGAATACTAAAGTCTAAACAAATAAGTCTACTATAGATCGCTCAAAGTTAATAATAGCATCATACCCCACTTATACCTGGAGAACAAAGCTGTTTGTGACTAAGGAATAGAGCTCATGAAGCTATCCTTACAAGAATTTTCTCATTTACACCTAAAGAAATAAAATTGTTTGTGACTCATGGTGCTATCCGTCACGTAAATAAGCGTATTTACTAAAGGTTAGAGTGGGAGAAAATATGCCACAAACAAAGACAAGAGAAAATGTTCTTTATTCATCCAAGGTCAGAAGCTTATAGTGAAAGCTAATACTGAAAATATCTACTTTTTGAAAGTAATAATTATGATCTATAGATTGGCGGTTATAATTTCCAATTCGAATTTGTTGCATAAGAGCCTTAAGAATACAAGATGGATACTATACATATAAAATTACATGGGGAAGTTTGGACCTCCCTAGGGTGAATAAAACTTTATCGTAAAGTATTGTATATAAGTTAAAATATAACCATCTTTGGGATCCAAGATTATTGCATCTACACTTCGTTGAAAGTATATGTATGACAAAGTGACAAAGAGTTGTTTAAAGTTTCCTTTCTAAATGGGAATTTAGAAGTGGACAAGTTGTCATACAAAACTTAGGAGATCAATGTGTGATCCTAAGAGAACACTCATGGCATGACAAGAGAGAATGGTTTCCTCGAATTGTCAAAGAGCCATGTTTATGCGTGTAGTTAAGTGGGAGCAAGATATATCATGTGTGGACATGAGGATTAGTGGGAGTGAAATATCATCATGTATGGACATGAATATTAATGGGAGCAAAATATGTTCCATGTCTTGTATGTATGAGACATATTAGTCATTAGGTATTAGGATGTTCATGCATTATGATTAATGCTAAGACAACATGCATTGTGATTAATGCTAAGACAACATTAATACCCCTATTTAGCCTAAAGCCACCCTAGTGACAAGGGTAAGGGAAAAAGCAAGCATGCTTGTCCCCTTCACCATGCCCCATGACCGGCGGTCCCAAGGTGACAATGAGAAAATGTTCTCATCTTTTATAAGCACACAATCACTTATATGATAAATATAACAAGTGAACGTATCTCTCCAAAAACTAATAAAATCAAGCAAGTTGTTTTTGTTAAGATCTCATATACACATTGCTAGTAGTAGTAGTAGTAATGATATACATATTAAGGGAACCTCCTTATCTTGTCTAGTAATACAAGGTAGAAGATGTATGTGGGATAGTCTAGGTGCATCCAAGAAGAGTGTCTCTACACTTGGGACTTAGGAAGTTCATCCCTAGATCTATTAGCTCAAGAACAAGGAGAGGAAGGAGTCCTTTCCTTGTGCCTATACTCGACACAAGCAATGTGAGGGAACCGTTCTTCTCTTCATCTTGTTTACTTTATTAGCATGTAACTAGATCTTGCATAAAATAATTAAAGAGTTAATTAGTATTACTTAAGAAATGTCTTAAGTGTAGGTATATTAACCGAACACTTTCGCTATCATTTGGGGTGACGACATTGGTGTTGGTAATTGGACCATTAGTTGTAGGATTATTGTGAGGGACGTTTTGATAAGGACTTCCCGAGCGAGTGAGATAGTCTATATCTTGGTCTTCGCTATTTATGGCTTAAAGGATGTTTGGTGAGGTATTCGTCTCAAACACAATGGTATGAGAAATCCGTCAAAATAAACAAAAAAACGAATGAAAAAGAAAAAAAAAAGAAAAAGAAAGACACAAAGGTTCTTATCTGCAAAATGACGGAACTCCCCAGATATGGAAGCTCGCGGTTAGCCTTTTTATTATTAAGGCCAAGAATAATCTCCCCTAGGCAAAGGCAAGCTGGGCTCTTACGCAGCTCCATTTGCTCCACCAAACTCAAGAAAAGAGGATCCCCTCTCATTTCCTTGTGAATGTGCCCTTGGAAGAAGTAGTTATGCAAAAGGAAAAATCTAAAGGCCCTGCGCCTCGCAACATCAGATAAAGAAGGGTCTTCCCTATTTATGAATCGATTCAGAAAATCATGCATGCGGACACTCTTTGAGGTGACATAGCGGTGTATCTCAGCTTTGGTCAACTCAAGGAGGTCCCTAAGTTTTTTCTTATACCCTTGCGAGCTAAGAGGTATAACTGGAGCATCTTCGGGATCCCATCCCCCAATCGCAACAATTTCTTTAGGGAAAGGACAGATATCGCCTCTAGGAAAGGCAAATACATGTAATTCTGGATCCCAATATTCAAGACATGCATCTAAGAAGGGCCTTACTGATATATAATATATTTAGACCGATTCCCGTCTTCATTCTTTTCTATTTCGACCTTATTTAATGCACTTTAGCGTCGATTTATTGCATTTTGTCTATTATCACACTTTGCTTTCATATCATGAATTTTCGTCTTATTTTATAGGAAATATGCCAAAAGAAGTATGAGACAAGATGAGAAGTAAGAAACCTTCACTAAGCATATAAAGAAAAGAAGAAATAAAAGAAGAAGAAGAAAGGTTAAAAGAAATGAAGAAACGAAGAAAAGAAGAGAAGGAAGAGGAAAGAGTGTCCCAGCCGGTCCAGGCCACCGGCAGCCGGCCAGCCGGCTGGGCACTTTTCCAACCTCAATCAAAACTAAAAAAGTTGGAAGAGAAGCATGGGCTCCTAGCCGGTCCACGCCACCGGCAGCCGGCCAGACCGGCTGGGGGAGCAAGTATAAAGAAGAAGGAGAAGAAAGGAAGAAGAGAGTCCCAGCCGGGTAGGCCACCGGCAGCCGACTGACCGGCTGGGACTTCTTTCACTCGACGAAAACTCAAATTTGAGTCTGAGAGCCTCGGCCGGTCAAGGCCACCGGCGGCCGGCCGACTGGCGGGGACCCCTAGTCCGCAGTTCCTACTTCCCTTCTTATTTTGAGCCCTTAATCCCACCAACCTGTATATAGCCCTCTCTTAATTCATTTTGGACACACAACCCTAGACACAAGAACCCTAGTATTTAGTAAGAAATATTTCCCTAATTAGCACTCTAATCCTTCTTAATTAGTGATAATTACTCAATTTCCTAGTTAGTGAATGTTAGATCTAGTCTTTCCCTTAGTTATTACTCAAGATTTGGGTTGTAATTTGAAGACAAGAGGAGACACTTTCTTCCATTAGTAATTCAAGTTCTCATCTTTTATTACATGTTGGTAATTTCTCATCTTTATTTCATTTACTTGTCATTTAATTGCTCTTTCTTATTTATTTGATTAGTTTACATGTTGAATATGTCTTATCTTGTTTATTTGTTATCAAAGTATCCATCTTTAATGCTTTCCTCCATCAATATGTGTGAGTAGTGCCCTTCTAGGGTAGATGAGGGATCTTTTGTAGGTTCTTGGGGTTAGAATGTGGTTTTGATTGTAAAAATCTAGTCTTTTGGTAATTCCTATATTTTGTGCATACCATGTGTTTGTAGAAATTCTAGAATGAGTAATTTATGCTTTCTTTCATCTTGTTGCTTGCCTAAGCGATAGCTTGGCTTGTTTGTTGTTTGTGTGTGCCCATAGGAGCCTTGGAGGAGGTAGGGGGAGAATCCGACCGAGCCTAGGCAATGAACCGTCTTTCACCGAGAGGTGGAGACCTACCATTACCTATCCTTAGACCAACTTTACCTTCTACCATATTCAACCCTAACCTCATTAGTGAACCCATTTGCCTTAATTTTCTTAATTCTTGTTTTAAATCTCTTATTTGCTCATTTGTTAGACTTAGTTAGTTTTATTCACCTCCAAATTTCTTCTAGCTAGAATTAAACTAGAATTCGACCAACTTACCTTAGAGCCTTAATCACCGTCGTTGTGGTTCGACCTCCACTACGCTACTACATTAGTTGAGTTATTTTTTTTATTAGGGGAGGGCGACTAATCCCACGTCACTTACTACTTTCACTAGATTTAAGCTTAAGTTGGACCATAGATTAACCGCGCCCATGTTGTGTTTCTCTACGTTAGTGAAGTCATTTGCCCACTCCTTGAGATGGTTTTCGAAGACATCTATAATTTCAAAAAGTGTTTTGAGATTAGAAGTTTTTTTTTGTGAGAGACGGATTGCTGGAAGTTGTTTTGAATAAATAAAACCTTCAATCGAGCTCGCTATATATATTATTCGTCTTTCCTAATTTCGCTCAGAATTTGACAAACATAGGAAGCGACCCAGTGAGAGTTGCCTCCTTTCGAAGAATCGCATCTCTTGTTGCGCCTCTTCCCCACGCTCTTTTCTCAGATTCCCAGCCTTCGCACTTTCCTTATTACTATTTTGTCTATGATTTTTTATTCCTGTAGGATGTAGATATAGTAACAGCGTTGAATTGCCAAAGACTTAGATTTCCTAAATCTGGCCGGGTTTGGTCTTCAAGAAGTTAATCGACATTTTCGCCATATTAGGACATTTTATTCGTTTCATTCTTTTTAGAAACTCATTTTATTTTCATTTTTTTACATACTTATATATTTATTTTTATTTCTTTTTTTAGGGGGTAACCCTCCCCATTGTCGATCACATTTTTATACACATTTTCACACATTTCCATGCGTTTTTTTCGTATTTTCTCATTTTCAGGTCTTTATTTCGCGCCAGTTTAGGCCACCAACTATAATTAACCGTTTACTTTCTATGTTAGATCTGCTTTTATGATTTCTGCGTGAATCTGGGCAACATGATGGCCGAAACCGTCAGCTACCAAATATGTCTTTAAGCTAACTTGCAGGAACAGTGGAAATCCAGCAGCAAAGGCACTCAGGCCGTCGTAGCACAGTAAAAAGGGAATATATACACAAGACTGGGGGCTCTGTCCCGAAAATCAAATTCAAATGTACAACAAATCTCAAAACGAAGTTCAAAATATCCCAAGTGAAAGTCCATAGACCCTAATTAGACTCCTATAATTAGTTTTACAAATTACATATTAATTTGATTTAACTTTAATCTATGTAACATGCATGCAAATATAAAGACATGTAACATGCATGCAAATATAAAGGCATAAATAAACATAAGATGAAGTTTCCTTACATTGAGAAATTTTGGTTTAAATGGGCACAATAAGAAACTCCCTTTCTTATTGTTCTTGAGCTAAAAAGGATTGGATGAACCTCCTTGTAAGAACTTTCAATATAGAATGCGGCCAATGTTCATAGGAACAATATAAGAGGACATGGAGCTCATGAAAGCTCTTGTCCATGCCATGCATGTTATAGTTCGCCCTAGTTTGGGCGAAGTTGGGAGAAAGTGAGTGAAGGATGCGGCCAACCGCTAATTTCTTTGGAATCTTAGCCCCTAGACGCTCTAGGGTGTCCACATGCTTAACCATCTTGAGCACGTCTAGGCCAACCTTTTGGCCCTTGTCTAGCTTGACTTCAAAAAGCCATGTTATATCATTGTATTCGCGTATGTTGGGTGATTGAGAAAACGCCAAGGTCACCCTCGAGAATATCTCATATGCTCCTAGGGGGATGTATTGTTTCTTAAGACTTGAGGACATTGACCATATGAAGACCATCTTGACGTCATTAGCTACTGTCAAGTACTCCTCATAGGCGGCTTTGGCCACGTTTGTGGCCCTTGGGCCGGGTTCATTGGAAGGGGTTTCGGTCAAGTAGCGTAAGACGTTATCGGATAACGCCGCGCTCTTAATCGTTGGCTCCCACTCGACGAAATTAGACCCATCATCTTTTAAGATACATTTGTCCATTACGGACCTTAGCCATGAGTCTTTGCCAAGTTGAGCGGTATTGTTGTAATTGTTTGCCATTTGCTAATTGAATTACTACAACAAAATTAGGAAATATTAACATTCAATTTTTTAAACAATTTTTACTTGTAAAAATAATTTTAAACAAGTCACTAATATAATGACCCCTTACGGAATTATATAAGTGATTCCGAGACCCGTATTTTAGATAAAAAAAATGAACATGTTATGCCACCTTTATGTAATAGACGGTAAGTCAACACTTTGACTAATTCTACTCCTAGAATTCTCGGCCGACGGATTTCATCTAAACCTGTCTCCTAGTCCCGAGATAACGCTTATCCCGTACAGTCTAACCCAATTTAGGCATGTGATGACATCACCCTATTTACCCGAGGTAAAAAGGTCCACGTTGTGGTTGTCCTAATGAACACGGGATTCATAGGTGCTTTAATTGGTAAGGCTAAATCTCAATTTATTTTAAGTTGTGTGAGAGGTCTTGTCAATTTAGTTATTAATTCCCTATAAGTTACAACCGAATACATTTGTTCTATAAAATGAAATTAATAATTATTACAAACCGGCGATACGAGATTGCAATAAATTACAACCGAATCGGTATTCCCTTACATTACGGGTAATACCGATTAAAAAATAATCTAGGCCATACTAGTTACAACATGCATTAAAATAAATAAATGACATTCATTCATTCAACATAAACAACATAAATAAAATGCTGTAAAAATCATGCCAAAATCGCCCTTAACACTTGCCATGCTCATTGTAGCTCAGTTTTATGGATTTTATCGATTTTTAACTATTAATAATCAATAATCAACGCTTAAATCGTATTTAAACTCAAACTAATTATTTAAACTGATTTAGAACTCAAAATTAGTCCCCACTAATTTTTTTTATCTAGTTAGTTTGATTTGATCGTATTTGCTAAATATAGAGGTTTAATCATAACATTTATGAAATAAACCCAAAATAAAATTTAAACATCATAAACATTTGAAACAAAATTTTTTTTTACATTTTGAAATATTTCCAAGAACTCCAAAAATAAAAAACATTTGCCCAAAAATTTTAAATTAATTTTATGAACAAATAACTCAATATTAAACCATTTTATCAATTAAAAACCATTAAATATAGTAATACAGTGAAACAAATTACGAACTTTCACGAAGATGATGTAAATCGGAATTTAAAATGTACCAAAAAAATTTATGACCAAAAAAAGACGTTTCAATTTTATGAACATTATAATCTCATATTATCGACTTTCATCTCATAAAAATCAATAAACATGCAATACTTAATTAAAATTCACTAAATTTTACATACCGTATGTAAGACATGCATGTAAGATCATATTAAAATTGCATGGTCATAATCAACATGCAACTATTTTTACTTAACTTTTAACACAAAATTGCATGTTAACACGGTTTAAAAAGTATAAATCATAGTAAATAGCAAATAAATCCGTAAAATCACCAAATTTGACCACAAATATTTCGAAGTCAGTAGGTATACATGCAGCAAAACATTCCGTCCAAATCAAATTTAAAATTTAATTTTTGATTTAATTGGTTATCTTACAACTTAATAAAAATGCCTAAAATAAACATGCATGCTACAAGTTAGCTCTGATACCACATGAAATTCCATAGACCCTAATTAGACTCCTCAAGTTAGTTTTACAAATTACATATTAATTTGATTTAACTTTGATCTATGTAACATGCATGCAAATATAAAGGCATAAATAAACATATGATGAAATTTCCTTACATTGAGAAATTTCAGTTTAAATGGGCACAATAAAAAAAAATCCCTTTTTTATTGTTCTTGAGCTAAAAAGAATAGGATGAACCTCCTTGTAAGACCTTTCAATATAGAAAATCTCCTTCCAACATGCACCCAAGATAAAACTCAAACTATCAATATATTTTTAGACTAGAAAATATATTGACAAGAAGTGACTAATATTAGTTTTATTACTACTCTAGTACTATTAAGAATATTAGTTATAGTGAGATTTTAGAGAGAAGTTGGAGGAAAATAGCAAAACAACTGGAAAAAATAAGCAAATGAAATGAACAACCAAAGTGTCCTTATATAGACACTTTGGCCGGTCATGTAGCTCAAAAATGAGACAATATTTTGCTTATTTTAATCTCATGCAAAGTGGTAGAGTGTAGGTCACACGCGTCGTTTCGATGTGTCAAACGATATTTATAACAAGACTTAGCACGGTGGCAAGTCAAGGTCGGTCCACAGGAATGGTGGGTATTCGATATGCAAAAGTCTAGACTAGCTATGCTCAAGGGTGTCATGATATAGAAGTGGATTTGAAACTAATATAAGAACATTGAGTAAATGCAAATAAATAGGAAAGTAAGACTAAACTAAGATAATCAAATAACAAGCAATAAAGGGAAAGTCTAGGATCAGTGGGTTCAAATGGGTAATTTGGGTTCTATTGAGTCGGGTTCATAGTTAATGGGTAGTCAAACTTGGGTGCGGTGGATTGAGGCTTTCTGCACTGAAACTATTCAGAAAGACAACTAAACAATGACAATTTGATTGAGATTCAGACACTTTGCAAATACTCTGTTTCTGTTTGAATTGATTGTTAAAGAACAAGGATAGGACCTTAACCAAAGCACAAAGCCAATGATTGAGGGTTGAACTTTGATCCCAGCACACAGCTAAGGACCCAAGCTCACTTCCAAGCACAAAGCAAAGGAAGTTGTCTCAAGCACACAGCCAAGAGATGCAACAGAAACAAGGTTTCAGTTTTATGTTTTACTTCAAATCTGTCTTTCATTCATTAGGAAATGGCCTTATATAGGCAAGGAGATTACATCCTACTCGTTCAATACATCCTAGGGCCACAATTGGCTTGCAAAAGAAACAGAAATAACAGCTACATTGTTCAGAATTAAAGCAATAAAGTAGAAAAGCAGTCTAATGAGACAATCTGCCTTAATGGGGTTGTTTAGGTTGAAACTGGTGGAGGAGTGGACTTCCAGGCTTGAATCTTGAGCTCAACTGAAGTTGGATGAATGCCAAAGGGTCTGCTAAAAGATCCTCGAGCTTGTTTGTTCAAAATAGGAAAGTTTGATAGTGACATTTAAACTACTGCAAAAGGCTGAATTCCTGGACAGTTTGTAGTTGTCCCTAAGCTAACTTTTTGTGTGTTTGTTTCTGGGGGGGGAAGTCCTGGGGAAAGTTGTAGAGGACCTTCCCAAGACATAGGTTTGAGGGTTGGTTAGGCTTGTTTGATTGTGTGGGGCCCCATGGACCTTGTTTAGAAAGGCAGTGATAGGCTGTTTTTGGCTGGGGGCTGTTTTTGTTGTGTTGGGTTTGTTGGGCTGTTGGCTGAGCTTTGTTGTGGCCTAGTCTTGGGAAGTGGATGGCTAGGCTTTGTTCTGGTTGTGGTGGTGTTGTCTTAGCAGGCTTGAAGTGGTTGTGGCTTGGACTGAATAGAACATTGTCATAGCTGGTCATGGTGTTGTCTGAATGTAGGTTGTTGTTTTGATGTTGAGTCTTGTCTTGAGTTTGTGTCTTGTCTTGAGCTCGTGTCATGGCTCGTGTCTTGGCTTGGTCACATACTCCCGTTGCAACCTCCTTTTCTTGAAAAGGATTTGCCCTCAAATCTTCCTCACCTTCATCATCTGATTCACCATGGTAAGGACTCAGGTCTCCAACATTGAAAGTACCATGTACACCATAGCTTCCTGGTAGATCCACCTTGTAAGCATTGGTGCCTATCTTCTCCAATATCTCAAATGGTCCATCAGCTCTTGGCATGAGCTTGTTTCTCCTCTTGTCTGGAAATCTCTCTTTTCTTAAATGCAACCATACAAGATCCCCTGCCTTGAATTCCCTTGCTTTCTTAGGCCCCTTGGACCTAGCTTTGTACAACTCATTGGACCTTTCAATCTGCTTCTTGACTTGCTCATGAATCTGTATCATTTGCTCAACTCTTTTCTTTGCATCATAGCTTGCCTTGTTTCCTTTGACTGGTGCTAGGTCTGTAGGCATGAGAGGATTAGTGCCATAAACTGTTTCAAAAGGACTTTTACCTGTGCTGCTGGAGGGAGCTCTGTTGAAGGCAAACTCAGCTTGTGCTAGCTTGAGGTCCCAATCTTTCAATGACTTAGAAACAATGCTCCTTAAGATCTTCCCTAGTGTTCTGTTAGTGACTTCTGTCTGCCCATCAGTTTGGGGATGGTGAGAAGTACTAAACAATAACCTAGTCTTCAATAGCTTCCACAAGGTTCTCCAGAAATGGCTCATGAACTTTGTGTCTCTATCTGAGACAATGCTTCTAGGGACCCCATGTAACTTGACAACCTCCCTAAAGTATAGTTCAGCTACCCCCAATGCATCCTCAGTCTTCTTACAAGCAATGAAATGTGCCATCTTGCTGAATCTATCTACAACCACCATGATTGAATCCTTTCCCCTTTGAGTTCTAGGTAAGGCTACAATAAAGTCCATACTGAGGTCTTCCCATGGCTTGTTGGGTACTGGAAGTGGTGTGTAAGGGCCTGCTTGAAAGTGTGCCTTGGCTAGTTGACAAGATCTGCATCTCTTGAGGGCATCTTGCACATCACTGAGCATCTTAGGCCAATAGAACTGGTCTTGTAAGATGTCATAGGTCTTCTGTACCCCAAAGTGACCAGCAAGGCCATTGGAGTGAACCTCTTTGACCAGTAGTCCCCTATAAGGTCCCTTAGGCACACACAGTTTGTTTCCATAGAATAAGTATCCTTCTTGAGCTGTGTACTTGCTCCCTTTCTTTACTTGCCCTTCTTGGTGTACCTCCCATTCATGCTTGAAGTCTGGGTCCTCTTGATAGAGCTCTTTCATAAATTCAAACCCCAACACCCTTTGCTCCATGAAGGTCAACATTACAGACCTTCTAGACAATGCATCAGCTACAACATTGTTCTTACCTTCTATGTACTTGCTGGAGAATGAGAAGGATTGCAAGAACTCTACCCATTTGGCATGCCTGGGGTTGAGTTTGTGTTGTCCATTGATGTATTTGAGAGCCTCATGATCAGAATGAAGCACAAAAGGCTTAGGCTTCAAGTAGTGTCCCCAATGATTCAATGCCCTCACAATGGCATAGAATTCCTTGTCATATGTGGAATAGTTAAGCTTGGCCCCATTTAGCTTCTCACTAAAGTATGCCACAGGTTTCTTTTCTTGAGTAAGCACAGCTCCTATGCCAAGACCACTGGCATCACACTCTACCTCAAAGAGTTTGTTTAAAGTCTGGTAGAACCAATATTGGAGACTTGCACAATAGCTCTTTGATCAGATTGAAGGACCTTTCAGCCTTCTCATTCCACTTGAACTCTCCCTTCTTCATGCACTCAGTAATAGGGGCCATGATTGAACTAAACCCTTGTATGAACCTCCTATAGAAAGATGCCAATCCATGGAAACTTCTTACATCAGTAACAGTTTGGGGAATGGGCCATTCCTTGATTGCTTGCACTTTCTCAGGATCAACTGCTACCCCTTTCTTAGAGATGATGAACCCAAGGAAGTAAACCTCAGGCTGCATGAAGGTGCACTTCTCTAGCTTGCCATACAACTTATTTTCTCTTAGGACCTCAAACAACAACTTCAGATGTTGCAAATGTTCTCCCTTAGTTGAACTGTAAATAAGAATATCATCAAAGTAAACCACTACACACTTGCCTAAGTAAGGCCTTAGGACCTCTGTCATCAACCTCATGAAGGTGCTAGGGGCATTAGACAACCCAAAAGGCATCACCAGCCATTCATAGAGCCCATGTTTAGTCTTGAAAGCTGTCTTCCATTCACCCCTGCTCTTATCCTCACTTGGTGGTAGCCCTGCCTTAGATCAATCTTAGTGAACACTTGAGCCCCACTTAGCTCATCCAGAATATCATTAAGTCTAGGTATGGGAAACCTATACTTGATGGTAATGTTGTTGATGGCCCTACTATCAATACACATACGCCAAGTCCCATCCTTCTTTGGCACAAGCAAGGCTGGTACAGCACAAGGACTGAGGGACTCTCTGACATAGCCCTTGTTGAGTAGTTCACCTACTTGAAGTTGGAGCTCTTGTGTAGCCTTAGGGTCACTCCTGTAGGCTGGCTTGTTGGGTAAGATAGCTCCAGGCACTAGGTCAATGTGGTGCTCTATCCCTCTAAGTGGTGGCAGTCCACTAGGAAGCTCAGTAGGGAAGACATCACCATAACTTTCTAGGATAGATTTGACCTCTTCAGGGATATCAATGATACTCATCCCAGTCTCCTTGACTAGCAATATGTACACAGGTTGTAGCTCACTTAGCTCTTGTGCTATTTCTGATTCACTTATCAACATGACTTCTTTGGAAGCCTCACTCATGGGGTTTGGGTTGATCTTTAAAGCAGGTGGTAAAGGTGCTAGGGTGATCTTCTTCTTCCCATACTTGAAGGTGTAAGTGTTGTCTCTCCCATGGTGTATGGCATCCCTATCAAACTCCCATGGTCTCCCAAGCAGAAGGTGACATGCATCCATAGGTAGAACATCACAAAGACTCTCATCCACATACCCTTTACCAATTGAGAAAGGTATAACACATTGTTTATCCACCTTGATCTCAGCCCCTTTGTTTAGCCATCTGAGTTTGTAAGGTAGGGGGTGGTCTTTGGTGGGTAGAGCTAGCTTGTCTATCAGTGTTTTGGAAGCCACATTAGTGCAGCTTCCCCCATCAATAATGAGGTTACATACTCTACCCTTGATGGTACATCTGGTCCTAAAGATCTGGTGTCTTTGGTCCTCTTCCAAAGGTTGTGGTTGAGTATGAATTACCCTCCATGTTACCAAACTTAACCCTGCATCAGGCTCTATCAACTCCTCACTAGCCTCTACCTCAGGCTCTTCCATCTCTTCATCACAGACCAACACTTCATCATCTCCCCAATGGATTACTTCTAGGGTACTCAGAGCCATTTTAGATGGACATTCTCTAGCAAAATGTCCATACCCTTGACATTGAAAACACTTTTTGAGAGGGGTAGTCTTCCTTTGGCCTGCCTCAACAGCATTGCCTTTATCAAGGTTGAAAGGAGTCTTAACAGGAACCACAGGTTCTCCTATCTTAACTCCTACAAAAGGTTTGAAGGTGGGGGTTCTGGAAGGTGTCTTAGAAGCACTGGCCTTTCCTTTTCCCAATTTTTCTACCCTTAAAGACAAGTTGACAGCTTCATCAAAGGAGTATATGTTTTGTAGCCTGACTTTGCTAGCTATCCTTTCATCCAACCCCTCTAAGAACCTTGCTATCTTTTGTTCAGATTTCTCAACAACCTCACATTGCAAAGTGAGTTGTTCAAAGTCTCTTAGGTAGGACTCTAAAGGGCTTTGGTCTTGCTTTAGGTGAGTAAGCTTAATGAACATGTCTTGAGTGTAGTCCCTAGAGACAAACTTAGCTCTCATTTTCTTTTTCAGTTTGAGCCATGACTTTACAGGTTCTTTCCCTTCTCTAACCCTCAAGGTTTTCATGTTTTCATACCAAAGTGAGGCATAGCCTTTTAGTTTCCTGATAGCAACCTTAAAAGCCTTTCTATCAGTGTATCCTTTAAACTCAAAGACTCTTTCTACAGACCTTAGCCAATCTAAGAAATCATCAGGGTTCAAGCTACCTAGAAAGTCAGGAATCTCTACCTTGATATCTTTGTCTTGGTGTCTGAGAAGCTTGTGATCTGAGCCATCTGAATCTGACATTTCAAACTGATCTACAGGTTGTCTCCTCCTTACTCCACCTTGTGGGAAAGGTGCTCCTCTTCCTCGACCTCTGCCTCCCCTTGTATCATTGTTCTGTTGGCCCTCAAGGCGTTCATTGACAGATCTAGAGACCTCCATTACAGTTCTGACAAGATCTTGAACTGTGTTTTCAAGACCTGTGATTCTCTCTTCACTCATGGTTGTATTTTGTGTTTTTAATGTAGTTAGGTAGAGGAACTCACAAACCAAAGCTCTGATAACCAATTTGCACTGAAACTATTCAGAAAGACAACTAAACAATGACAATTTGATTGAGATTCAGACACTTTGCAAATACTCTGTTTCTGTTTGACTTGATTGTTAAAGAACAAGGATAGGACCTTAACCAAAGCACAAAGCCAATGATTGAGGGTTGAACTTTGATCCCAGCACACAGCTAAGGACCCTAGCTCACTTCCAAGCACAAAGCAAAGGAAGTTGTCTCAAGCACACAGCCAAGAGATGCAACAGAAACAAGGTTTCAGTTTTATGTTTTACTTCAAATCTGTCTTTCATTCATTAGGAAATGGCCTTAGATAGGCAAGGATAGGATAATACAATCCCTCCCACTGCCAAACCAAGCTAGCTCTAGCGTACACAATGTCGATTATACCAACATATGCAAATCCTAAACATATTCCAGGCTCGATCTTACGGAAATGAATGACATGAATCATGCAAGTTTGTCAAGTAAGCATTTCATTAAACATGTGGTATGCATGAGTTGGAAGAAACATAATTAATCAACAAATCAACCCAACAAACAAAGATTAACCCTCATTAAAACCCATTATCCCCCACTAACCCTAGATTAATCACTACTCACTACTTAACATGAGGAATATGGAAGAATAAGATATAAAACTAAGACAAGAAATAATGATAAGAAGGAAACAAAACATGTAATGAAATGACAAGATTAGCAAGTACATGAAAAGGGATTAAGAATATATACCAACTAATTAAGGCAAAAGATGAACAATAAAAGAAGAAATCATTAATAAAGGAGAAGACTTTGTCACCAATCTTCAAGTACAAAATCCAAGAAATCGAATTACATGACTAGATCTAAAACTAATTAAAGAGTAATTGAGGAAAGATTAAACTAATTAGGTGGACTAATCTAATATAATCTAACTAATTTTGAGTCTAAGGTTTCGTGCCCTCTAATTACACAAGAGGGCCTATTTATAGGTTTACAAAATGGAGAAAAGATGGGCTTCAAAAGACTTCATGGGTTGGCAAGGTCACGACAGTGAAAGGAGTTTCACGGTCGTGAAAGCTGTCTCACAACCGTGAAACTACAAGTCACGGTCGTGAGATATGTGCACTTAATGTGGCAGAGGCAGACCTTCTTTCACGATTAAGTCACGACCGTGAAATGAGTTTCACGACCGTGACTTCACTTTCACGACCGTAAAATGTGTTTCATGACCGTGAGCTGAATTGCTCGAAAATCCACCTTTCACGCCCGTGAAATGCTTCTTTTCCTTCTTCCTTTGCTTGACTTTGTTGCTTCCTTCCCGGTTTCGCTTGCCTTGACTCGAGAGGCCTTTGGCGCATCGTGTAGGGCCCCCCAAGGGTATGTGGGTCCCCCAAGGTATGATGTGGGTCCACCGAGTGATCCACCTTCTTCTTTGTCGATCAAAATTAGGTAGAAATCGCCTAAAGTGGCGGTTTACCTACAAGAACACAATAAAAGCGAGAAATGTGCTAGAAGATGGTAAAACACGTAGAAACGCTCTTAGGAAGCGTTAAAGGCAAGTAAAATGAGACAAAAAGGGGTGAAAAAGTAAGGATGATCAATAGTCAAGACCCTTATTTAGCTACGCTAAACCTAACCGATACAAGGCAATTAACGGGCCTTGCTCCAACCTTTCAACTCGCAATAAGGTATCCATGAGGTAGGATACCTTCTTGCAAGGCAAGTGGGGTCTTGCCAAAACTCCGTTGCATTCTAGGCAATAAAGCACACAAAACATATGAGAATGCATCTACAAAAGCAAGTGGCAACATGCCTCATCCATGTGTCGGGATTCATCTAAAATGGAAAAATTTCAAGCATGCAAATTCCTATGTACTTACTAGTTTTAGAAAGAACTAGGCCTAGAAAGATAAAAATGAATCACCTTTTGATGGTGTAAAATTAGTATATTCGTTCACGTTCACTAGAAAGCTTTGTCAAGGGTGATAAGGCGGGATGGAAAGTGAGAGCCCCATGGTGTTAGAAGACACTGTAGGATCGGAATTCCGCCTCTCACCTAAGTGAAAAGAAGGGTCGTCCCCTCTTAGCCATGTAACGTAGGAGTAATCATAAAAAAGGTAAGGAAACGAGATGTTTGAGTTCTTATTTGATTTCTTTTTCTTTTTGTCTTTGATTTTGCTTGATTAGGGTGCCTTTTTGGGAGCAAGATAGCCTAGCGAAAGGTGTGCGGCGCAGACCAACAATAGGCAAATCCTCGCCGTAGCGACATCGAGAGCGACCCCATATGTAGTGAGGGTACTCTGGAAGAACCTAGAAGTCTCCATATGCACTTCCTAAGCTAGGATTAAGGCAAAGATATATGCAAAATTTCAAGCTTTTCTTTTCAATTGTGTTTGAACTCAATTTTTGGACTTATGATGGAAAAATTTCCTTTTTGTCAAATGTAGTGAAATGTGATGATTGGACAATTACATGGCCTTGAGAGTCACCTAGGAAAGCGTTCACCAAGGAATTTTCACACCATGAGGATGGTCAAGATGGTAAATGCAAGCCCTTTACTAGGGTCTAGGAAACGGTGCAAAATTCACACTAAAAATACACATCAAAGGGTGTCTCAAAATCCATTTTAGTAGGCAAAGTGCTAAGCAAAGAAAGTATCTACAAAGGCCTATCCAAGCTTGTCAAGTTTCCAAATTAGGCATTTCGCAAAGTTTCCTAAATGCAACTACATGCCATAACCTAGTACTAAGCGACATATATACAAAGCTAATGCAAATGCTCTAATTACTACGTGACAAACAATCTTATGTAACCTCCTAATAGCACATAAGTCACACAGCCACCAATTCATCAAAATCCACATCGCAATCATCAACAATTTCTCCAAACTCCTCATGTGATAAGAAGTAAAGAAAGAAAGAAGGGGAAGGAATAAGAACGATCATATCATGGCGGTCTTCTTAATCCCTTCTATAAGTCTCTTAAGCGATGTGTAGCGGACCTATGTATGGAGGTTAGAAGAAAAAAAAAAACAATGCAAATATATACAAACTAAGATATAAACAAGCTAATTTTTAGGATTTTTCAAACTTTTTCGATTTTTTTAGATTTTTGAATGATTTTAAATGTAAAACAAAACATGTTTTTGGGATTTTTCAAATTATCAAAATAATTACCCATTCCCCACATAGGAACATACATTGTCCCTAATGTATGAAATGGGATAATCAAAAGTAAAGAAATGCATGTTTTTGGTGTTTTTGGTTTTCAAAAAGGAAAGAACATGTTTTTGGGATTTTTGATATTTGGGAAATAAAAGCAATATGTACAATATTAACAAAATATACAAGAGGGTTAGTTATGCCAATGTAAAAATCTAAATGAAATGCATGAACTAATTAATATGCCTAGAGCTAAATGCAAGGGATATAAGACAAAGAAGCATGATCTACGTGAATGCAAGGTAATCTATATGCTAACCTAGAGTCTCGTTGCGGTGGTAATGTGCAGAAAAGCAATGCCCCTTATAGGGGTACCTACCACAAGAAAGTCTAGATAAAAAGGAAAACAAGGTGTGCCATATCGGACTCTCGTTGTGGCGGTAAAGGCTAAGACACCGACCCCTCATCGGGGTACCAACCACAATAAAGTCTAAATACGACACCTAATATGCAACTAAGTGAGGTACAATCTTAACCTCCCCAAACCATTCGAGACATAGCCTCTAAGACTCAAAGGAGAATTAACATAAAAAGAACTAAGATGCAATGCAAAGGTAAGTGAAAGAGTATATACAAACGGTGGTTATGGTGAGGACTCCACCAAACTCAATCAAGTAGCGGATTTTGTTGGAACGATTCTTCATTGACATTGTCCATGCCACTTAATGCTCTTAATAATCGATCAAAGGCTTGGGCGTAAGCTTCGAACAAGCACAAGTAAGGCTTTGTCATTTTCGATACAAAGTAGACCCATATAAAATCCAACTTGGCCACGACACTTAGGCCTTTGTGGTGCTTAATACCAATCAAGTCACAACCTTTGTCAATAAAAGGTAGAAAACACGACTCATGCTCTTTGGGGGGCTTAAAATTTCTCCATTCACCTTCACAAGTTTCCATGACACACAAACCCTCTTCATGGGTTATAAAAGAAAGGTGAGGCGGAGAGTCTTCTTCATCATCATTATAAACATCCCAAGTAGGGGGAGCAATGTTGGAGTAGGTGTCTTCCACAATAGTGCGCCACATAATAAATCTTATTAAGGAATATAATTAAGATATTTATTGACTATATATATGATTAGTCAGTTGATTAACGTAAATCAATAACGGTTGGCTGACTAGAGTTTGACGTTATTGTCGTTTGACGGCGGTGATCAACTGATCCCTTTCGGTCACACCTAAAGGATGAAATCCAAATAGTAACTAATTATTTGTATACGATACAGTTAATTAGTACATTACATATAGTCGATATGTACGAGAGTTAATTGTTAGAAATTGAGTTAAGAACTCAAATTCGATTAAACTTATTTTTCAATTATGCGATAATTGACTAATAAATTTATATCTTATTTTAATACGATTAAATAAGATTTAACTTAGTAATTAATCGTTAAATTATTAAATTAGTTGGGGTTTTGAGATAGAGGTAATTAGTTAATTATATTTACAAGGAGTTGTAAAATAAATTAACTAAGCATTGTGGGACCCATTATATATTGATATAATGGTAAAATATTACTTAAAATGTTAAGTACATATTATTTATTTAATTGAGTCATATAATTGTTATATGATCAAAATAACACTTAATTATACAAGATAATTAACCATATGATCAATAAGTATTTGTGAGACAAATATCAAAAATCAATATGGACCAAACTAGGCCATGATGGCCGGTTACATTGTAGTTACATGGTGATGATTGTTGTTCTTGTTGTAACTCTTTAGTTAGCATTTGAAAGTGACATAACAAGTAGAAAACAATCATCATCTTTTCTACAACACTCCACTCTAATGCATGTGATCAAATTAAACAAAATAATAGTCCATTTTTGGACAAGGTGGTCCGGCCTCATGGCCTATAAAATGAGCAATTGTGTTCATTTTTCTACCACTTCATTTTGTGCTTGTTTTCTTACTTCTCTCAAAAACCTCATCTTCTCACTAAAACTCTCAAATACTAATATTTACTAAGTATTACTAGTGTAGTAATATAGTAATAATATTAGTAGTATAATATCTATCTTATTATCTAGTTAATAATAAGAGTAGATTATTTGGGTTAATCTTGGTGCAACTTAGAGGAGATCTTCTACTTTGGAGATTATTTGTGTTCATCCATATTATTAGCTCAAGAACAAGAAGAAGGAGTTCTTGTTGTGCCCTTATATTTTCCATATCAATGTGAGGAAATTTCTTCTCTTATATAAATGTCTTTATATTTGCATGCTTGTTACATAGATCATTAAATACTAAATTAACAAGTAATATAGGAACTAATTAGAGGAGTATAATTAAGGTCTATGGACTTTCAATTGGTATCAGAGCTAGCTTGTAGCATGCATGTTCATTTTGGACATTTTTATTAAAGTTATAAGATAACTAATAAATCAAAGATTTTGAGTTAAAATACGATTCTGACTAAAATTTTTGGTGCATGTATACCTACTGACCTCAAAATGTTTGTGGTCAAATTTCGTGATTTTAGGGATTAATTTGCTATTTACTTTGATTTTTGGCGTTTAAACCGAGTTAACATGCATTTTATGAGTTAAAAGTTAACTAAAAATAGTTGCATGTTGATTCTGGCCATGAAATTTTAATATGATCTCACATGCATTTCTTAAATATTGTATGTAAAATTTTGTGTTTTTTACTTATGTATTGCATGCTCATTTATGTTTATACGATAAAAGTCGATGATATGAGATTATAATGTTCATAAAATTGAAACGTCCATTTCTGGTCTTGAAAAGTTTTTTTACATTTTACATTCTGATGTTGATACTCTTGGTGCAATGTCATAATTTGTTTCACTGTTTTACTATATCTAATGTTTTTATTTGATAAAACCATTAAATACGAAGCTATTTGTTCATAAAATTAATTTAAATTTTTTGAGCAAATGTTTTTTATTTTTATAGTTCCTGGAATTGTTCCAGAATGTAAAAATTTTTTTTTTTCAAATTTTATGATGTTTTTATTTTATTTTGGTTTTATTTCTTAATTGTTATATTAAACCGCGTAATAATTTAGCAATGAAACAAATCATCCTAATTAATACCAACAAAATTGTAGTACCAATTTTTGGTTCTAAAACGTTTTAGTTAATAGTTGTGAATTTACATGCTATTTCACAATGTTGATATTGATTTTTAATGGTTAAAATCCATAATATCCCGGAAAGGCGAGCCTAACATGAGCATGAAAGGAATTTAGGACGAATTATTGGCCTGAATTTTGCAGCAATTTATTTTATTTATGGTTGATGAATGAATGTCATTTTTAATAATTTATGCAATTTTGTACCTCTTATGGCCTAGTTTTATTTTTAAACGTTATTACCCTTAATGTAAGGGAATATCGTTTTGGTTGTAATTTTATTGCGATCTCGTATCGCCGGTTTGTATAATTTAATTATTTTATTTTATAGTATAAATGTATAATAGGAATTTGTATATTTGTACATTTGTAATTATTTTTATGGAGACCGGTGGCTCCCTTAAGACGGTGCCATTTTGGAAGGTGTTCCAAGTGAAGAGGCAAGGGACCAAGGAGTTGGTTTCCGAATTTGTAACTATCTAGTTAATTTTGATTAGCTAGGTGGCCATACTAGGATTTTATTGTTGCTTGGTTGCTTGCTTTATTCCGCTCATGCCAAAATCGTCACACATGCATTTAATTTACCGTTATTGTCAATTCAACGTTATTCACAATTCACCGACTTAGTTCACTTATAGGGAATTAATAACTAAATTGACAAGATATCTCACATGTTTAAAAATTGAGATTAGCCTTACCAATTAATAACACCTATGAATCCCGTGTTCATTAGGGCTACCACGCTCGTGGGTCCCTTTTTACCTCGGGTAAGTAGGGTGATACGATCACAAGCTAAAATTGGATTGGACTCCACGAGATAAGCGTTATCTTGGGACTAGGAGATGGATTTAGTTGAAATCCGTCAACCAAGAGTTCTAAAGGTAGAATTAGTCAAGTAATGACTTACCATTTCTAGATAAAGGTGGCATGCGATGACTATTTTTATTTAAAAATGGGTCTTGGAATCAGTTATATAATTTAGTGAGAGGTCATTATATGAATGCTAAACTTGTTAAAATGTTTTTCAAGGAAATTAACAATGAATGTTTATATATTTCTTTTTGTTGTAGTTACCATATTCGCATAATTTCAACATCATCAAACATTGCAACCTTGGGTAAGGACTCCTGGTTGAGATCCGTCATGGACAAGTGTGTCCTAAAGGATGACGGAAGTAACTTCGTTGAATGGGAGTCAACGATCAAGAGCGCCGCGTTATCTGATAACGTGCTTCGCTACTTGGTTGAAGAGCCCCCCACCGAACCCGCGCCTAGATCGTCCGCGGTGGTTCGGGCCGAATATGACCTTTATTTAAAGGTTGCTAATGACGTCAAGAATGTCTTGATTTGGTCAATCTCACCGAAACTCAAACTCCAATTGATCTCTCTCAATGCATATGCGATATTCACGAGGATCACTTCGATGTTTTCGCAAGCCCCTCAAATTCTCCAATATGAGGCAATTACGAAATTCTTTGACACTAAGCTTCAAAGGGGCCAAAAGGTTGGCCCACACGTGCTCAAAATGGTTGAGCACGCAGACACCTTAGAGCGTCTAGGGTGCACAATTCCGAAGAATTTGGTGGTGGGTAAGATCCTTCATTCACTCTCACCTAAGTTTACCCAATTTAGGGTGAACTATAACATGAATGGCATGGACAAGAGTTTCCATGAACTCCATGCACTCCTCACCCAAGCGGAGAGGGACATGGAGGCTAGTGGGAGTGAACCCAAGGATGTTCTTTCCATGAAAAATGAAGAACATGAACCTTGGGGTGAGGAAGGACAGGGGAAAGGGTAAACTCTTTTCAAGAAATCCGGCAAGGGAAAGGCAAGGTCTTTTATAAAGGCCACCTAAGGTCAACAAACAACCTCGGATGCGGATTGCTATTATTGTAATGGCACAGGCATTGGGGGAAACGCAATTTGCCTCCAAGTACTAAAAGACAAGAAAGACGGTTGTGTGACAACGTCAGGTAAAATTCTTTTATCACTCTATATGATAGATATTAACTTTGCTAGTACATCTTCTTGGGTATTTGATACCGGTTGTGGTTCTCACCTTTGTAATCATTTACAGGGGCTGAGGGACGTGCAAGCACTAGCCAAGGGTGACGTGGACCTGCTCATGGGAAATGGAGCTAAGGTAGCCGCAGTTTCCGTGGGCACCTACGTTCTTCTTTTGCCTAATGGTTTAGAGTTGTATTTAAATAATTGCTATTATGTACCAACTCTTATCAAGAACATTATCTCCATTTCCGTGTTAGACATGGAAGGATTTTCATTTTGTATTAAGAACAACTGTTGTACTTTTTCTTTTAATGAAATGGTTTATGGCGAGGCCATTTCTATTGGAGGTATTTATGTTCTAGATATTGCAAAAGAGGTCTATCATGTAGAAAACAAGACGCTCAAAACAGGTGAACCTAATCAATCATACCTTTGGCATTGTCGTTTAGGGCACATAAACGAACAACGCATAAAGAGACTTGTTTCATCTAAAGTACTCAAACCATTCGATTACGAATCTTATGGCGTATGCGAATCTTGTCTTCTAGGCAAGATGACTCGTGCTCCTTTTACGGGAAAAGGGACACGAGCAAGAGAAGTATTAGGACTTATACATACGGATGTATGCGGTCCAATGACTATCCAAGCTAGAGGTGGTTATCACTACTTCATTACTTTTACCGACGACTTGAGTAGATATGGATATGTCTACTTGATGAGGCATACAAGTGATGCTTTTGAAAAATTCAAAGAATTTCAAAATGAAGTAGAAAACCAATTGAATAAAAAGATTAAAACCCTACGATCCGATCGTGGTGGTGAATACTTGAACCATGAA
>JAIUZE010073970.1:0-22006 GCA_022085475.1 Heliosperma pusillum
TTAGAATTAGAATGGTCAAGACGCCATATAATCATAATTCTCTATGAGTACTTAGTCAACACGACATATATCATACAATTAAACAGTCACGGGAAAAACTGCCTATCATGTGACTAATTGCATAAAAATCATATTCAAATATCATATCGCCTCATATCTACTAAGGCTCATTCATTCATTCATTAATAAAACCTTACCTGAAGACAAATCCCCGACCCGAGTCCCGCGACGGGTCATCAGTCAAAACGGGGCTGACTAGATCTTAGTTTGACCAAACCCGTTTGATCAAACCGGCTAGAAACAGAGTCTTAGCCATCGAGGCTTGAACATAAGAATATCACATTCATTTCATGCTATTTCATTCAATTTCTAACATGTGAATTATTAATTCATACGAAAACCCGCTTGACTTACATGATATCAAATTAAACTAAAATCTCGTATTATAATTTCTAACATGTGAGAAATAATAATATAATGAAAAGCTTTTAATTAAATAATTTACTTATTAAAATTTCCCACTTGCTAAATATTACAAAACACGATAAAATAACAATACTCTAAAAACCGTCACAAGTCCAAGGGGACCCACGGTTCATTTTGGACCGATTTTGGTCATCTTTTCTAAAAACCGTTTCTTAATATTTCCCGCATGCTTAACATATTTAAAACCCGTCAAAAAAACAACAAAACAATCATGTATCGACAAAAACCCAAAGGACAAAACCCCGGACCAACCCTGACCTGGCTGGACCGGCCTGAACCGGCTGGACCAGGCCTGAACCGGCCGGTTTGGGTCGGTTTTCCAGCCCCACCAACGGCCACCCTACACGGCCAAACCAACCACCATTCCTAATTATTTCTAACATGATTTTTATTAACAACATCCATTTTTAAACATCCAATTCAACCATCATTCATACCAAAATCATGATTATGAACCAATCATCAAAATATGGCAAGAACACTAATCATGCTAATTATTCATACAACATAATGAAAATAACTACTTATCATGTTACTACTTAAAAATCATAAGTAACAATAACATGAACCAAAAACATAAGGTATGTGACATTATTTCGTCGAGTAAATCGAAATTGTTACCTTAGCTAGCACAAAAATCAATTAGCATCAAAATAAGAACTAAAGAAACAAGAAACCCGTCTTCTAGTCCTCTCCTAAAATATACGAGTCACCAAACTCGTCTTCAAAATCTTCCCCTATAAGAAATGACAAGAATAATATTATTAGAATTAAAACTTGATTTTCCAAATTAAAGTGTTGAAAACGATTTTGTCGGAATTGAAAATAAACCGTACTTGAAGATGGAGAGCGAGGAGGAGATTCTAGAAATATAAGTTAGGACGGATTTGAAAAAGAAATGAAGGTTTTATGATGATTTTGCTCAAGAACGACGAAGAACGACGAAGAACGACGAAGAACGATGAAGAACGATTAAAGAAAGTGTTAATTAGATTATAATTTGATTTATTAATGAAAAGTTGATAGTGAGTAAGTGTGGTGAGTGAGCCGTGTACATATAGAGGAAATATGAAGTCGGGTTTTGAAATTGTTGTTACGGAATTGACTCGGGTTTAATAAATATATTACGGTAATTGATTAAATATAATTAGATATTAAGTTAATTAAACCAAATATCTAGATATTATGTTATTGTAATGAAAAGAAAGAAAATATCAAGGCCTAAGAGAGGAAGGAGAGCCGTGTGGTTCATGAAGAATCGGGTCTGTTTTTCAAGCGATTTGCGTAATTTACGTTGACGGATCGATAAAGTAACAAATATCTTAGATATTTGTATTAGTTTAATCGAAAAAATGAAAATATCTAAAGTGAGTGGAAAAAGATGACATGGGGCGTGTGACTCATGCCAAAGTCGAGTTTCGGGTTTGTTTCGGGATTTAAGTTGACTCGGGAATAGTTAAATGACGTTCGGGATTAAACCGTAAAAGTTATTCTTTAATCCCGAATAAATTCAAAATAATTATATTAAATTATCATAAATTCAAATAAATCTTAATAAAAATAAATTAAATTTATTATTTTTCAAATATAATTTCGGTCTTTAAAATTACGAGGTGAGTCGGGAAAAGTCAACGAAAGTCAAAGTCGACTTAAAAGTCAAGAAAAGTCAATGATGACTTAAAAGTCAAGAAAAGTTAATGACGACTTAAAAGTCAAGAAAAGTCAAAGACGACTTAAAAGTCAAGAAGTGAAATATGACTTTAAAACGGGATTCTCATGAAATCTCGCAGAAATTCCAAATACGAACTCGGAATTTCCAAATACGACTCGAAACAATAAATTCTATTTTAAAACTTAACTTTGCTGAAAAGTATCCGTAAAATATTTTTACTAGAAAAATAGGGTACTTTTCGGGTTGTTACAAAGTGGAGCATGCTTGGCTCTTTCCAAGAGCTACCAACCGGCCACCCACCCTAAAATGAGAAGATGTTCTCAAATTTTTATTAGATGATTATCCATGCTTATCTCTCCATAATCTCTACTCTGACACTAGAAAACTTAGAGAAGTTTTCCACAAAGCTTGAGTTCATATTTCTCTAATAATATACTAGTGTAGTAATATGAGTTATTATATGATATTTTAAGGGCTACTACAATATCATACTAGTGTAGTATTTTGTAGAGATGAAGGGTAGTCTTTGGTGCATCTAATAGGAGTGTTCTTACACTTAGAATTTGGAAGTTCATCCCTAACATTATAAGTTCAAGAACAAAGTAGGAAGGAGTCCTATTTTGTGCCCATAGTTGTTATAAGATCAATGTAAGGAAAAGTTTCTTCTTATATTTGTATTTTATTGTTATGCATGCATAAGATCTACTTAGTTTAGAGTAAACTAAATGTATTATGATATTAGAAATGTCTAATATTGAGTTTAACAAACTTACAGGTAGTCCACGTGGCAACTCCCTTGGAAAGACCTCCTTGTACCTCAAGATCAAAGGCTCAACCTCTGCTGGCAATTTGGAGCCTTCCCCTTCTGCAACTTCCTTAGATAGCAAGATGATCACAGGTTGTTCTTGCTTCATTTCCTTAATCATGGCTGCCTCTGATAAGAACAGTACTCCATTGATCTCCTCTGGCATATTGGGACTCCCATAACTTCTCTGGTTGGGTGGTAGGGGTGTCAAGGTGACCGTTTTTCCCCCATGCCTGAAACTATAAGTGCTATCCCTTCCTTGGTGGGTTGTGTTCTTGTCAAACTCCCAAGGCCTTCCTAACAGTAGATGGCAGGCATCCATTGGCACTACATCACATAATACTTCATCCTTGTATACCTTCCCAATAGAGAATGGGACTAAGCATTGCCTATCAATCCTCACCTCAGCCCCCTTGTTAAGCCATCTCAGTTTGTAGGGGTGTGGATGTTCTTGAGTGACCAGGTTTAGCTTGCTTACTAGGGTCATGGAAGCCACATTAGTACAACTTCCCCCATCAATTATCAAGTTACAGACCCTCTCCTGAATTGTGCATCTACTCCTGAATATTAAGGACCTCTGGTCATCCTCCAGTAGGGTATGTTGGGAGTGCATGACTCTCAAAAGGACCAAGTTATGACCTGTATCAGGGTGAGCCATGACCAAGTCCTGCATTGGCTCTTTCTCAGCTGTCACCTCCTATAACACCATACTGTCATCAATCGCATACTCAACCAGTCCCTCCCTCTCCCACTCTTCTACCTCCATGAGTGTCATGGCTCTTCTACAAGGACAGTCCTTACTAAAGTGGCCAGAGCCCTGACACTGGAAACATCTGATCTTGTTCTCAGTTGGGGTGGGGTTAGGCTTAGAGTTCAAAACTCCTTTTCTTTTGTCTGTGGTTGATTGGGTGGTTGTCTTTGTTTGAGTATATGTCCTCAACAATCGTGCGATCACATAATTAAATCTCAATAATAAGAATACAAAGGGATGATGAATATTATAGTCAACTGGTCAACATAAATCGATAATGATTGGCTCAATTGAGTTTGACGTTACTGTCGTATGACGGTGGTGATCAGTTGATCCCTTGAGGTCACACCTAAAGGACAATCCCCTAATCATGTACATTAATTAATTGTATAGTGATACGGATTAATTAATCCCTTAAATTGAACCAAGTTTAAATTGTAAGTGAGAAATATATCTTATTGTAATATGATTAAATAAGATTCCTTTTAGTAATTTAATTGTTATATTACTAAGAATGCATTATGTTTATGAAACATTTGAGATAAGCAAAATTGGTTGATTATAATTACAAATTGTTGTAGATTATTTTAACCAAATATGAGATTACCCATTTTATTTACATGTAATTATAAAATGTGACTTAAAATGTTAAGTCTAATTTATTTGTTATGAAATTGCATTTAAATTGGTTAAATGCACTTTTATAAGCAAAGATTACATGTTACATGTCACATGTCACATTTGTGACAAATGACAAATTGCAAATAAAATGGACACCCATTTTATGTGGGCTGCACCGGTTTTCTAGTGTATTTTAGGGTGATTAGTTTTTGTATATTATTCTAATTGAGAATTAGACACAATCATACACTAGACTATTACCAACACTCAACCTTATGCATTGTTAAGAACAAAATGAAAGGGACAACAGCCACCCATGTGGTGTGGGTGTGGCCGGTCCATGTGATCAAGACAAAGAGGAAAAGTTTCCTCTTATATTATTCACATTATCTTATTTCATTTTGCATGCAATCTCTACTTCTCTCTAAATCCTTTCTTACTCTAAAAACTTAAGAAATTTTCACTAAAATTCATAGTTCATATTTCTAATAACATTACTAGTGTAGTAATAAGAGGTTATTAGATTTATTTTAAGGGCTTCTACTTTATATATAATAGTGTAGTAATATAGTAGAGATTAAGGGGTTGTCTTGGGTGCTATTAATTAGAGAGTTTCTACTTTGAAACTTAGAAGATCATCCTCATAATACTAGCTCAAGAACAATATTTGATAGGAGTTCAAATATTGTGCCCATATTTTTATAATCAATGTAAGGAAATTGTTTCTTCTAATTCTTTTGTTATGCATGCATAAGATCTAATTAGTTTATGTGTAAACTAATTGTTATATGATATTAGAAATGTCTAATATCGAGTTTAAGAAACTTACAAGTGGTATCAGAGCCAAAGGTTGTTGCATGCATAATCGATTTTTAGTTTTTTTGAGTTATTGTAACTTAAAGAAAACTAGTAATTTGTGTTTTATGAGATAAAATAACAAAGTTATTTGCATGTCATTATATTCTGATCCTAATATGATTTTAGGTCATTTTGATGATTTATGGAAATTTATAGTGCTCAAATATGATTTTTAGTATTTTTATTACATTTTAATGAGTAAATGATGTTTAAAATGTTAAAAATAGTTAGACTTATCTTCTGACCTTGAACACAATATCACACATGCATTGTAATTACCGTATGTAAACTTTCGTGTGAATTGGATTTATTTCGTGTGATTTATGATTTTTATATGATAAAATGAAATAAATAAAGGTCAAATAGTTAAAACTACTTCCGCTTTGAATCTGATGATGAAATTTTAGTATGCTGTCACATGTATGTTTTCCTGTCAGACTGGAAAATTTCAAACTGATGTGATTAGTCTAGCATCATTTATGAATTTTTAATGTAAAAATGGCATAAATAGTGAATTATTTAGCAAATATAGCTAAAATAAATTTCATGTCATGAGAAAATTATTCCTGGTTTCTTAAATGTCCCACATTTTAGATCTAAAGTTGAACATTTAATATGAATATCTTTTGCATGCTTTATGTATTTTATTTGATAAAACCGATAAAGCGCAACCATTTTTCTCAAAAACCGATTCGAAATTTTTAACCATGATTTTTGAAATTATGAGTGTCATGGAAATGTTCCAGAATGTACAAAAATTTAAATTCAAATTTTGAAATTATTGTAATTAAATTTTGATTTATTTGATTAAAATATGATTTTAAAAGTCTAATATGAGCAATTATGTAACAACAAGTTGAATTATTGTCAAAAATTGTGTGATGACTAATTTTTGAGGCCTAAATGAGTTGGGATAATTAACTTGGACTTAAATATGATTTAAGTATTGTTTGGTGATTTTAAACTGTTATTATCACGCATTTCCATAAAACCGGGTTATATTCGATATAAACCGTTAATTAGGGCGATTTGGCATTTAACATGAGCATGTTTTATACATATTATAATGCTGCATTTTTATTTATGAATGTCATATTTTCAATTTATGAATGTCATATTTTGGTTTATGTAATTTGGAATTATGTAATTTTATCTTAGTTTGGCTTTAGTTTTAATCGATATTGCCCAAAATATTAGGGAATATTGATTCGGTTGTAATTTAATGTGATCTCGAATCACTTTTATTGTATTATTTTATTTTACAAATGTATAATAGGAAATTATTGTAATTTTATTATATATTTTGTAACTAATTGTAAAACTGGAGTTTCCCAAAGACGGTGTCATTCGGAAAGGAGTTTCTGAGAGAGAGACGGTGACATTGGGAGGCGTGCTTATGAAGTTCAAGGGACCAAAGGAGTTGGTTTCCGAATTTGTAATAGATTATATGATTTTCTATTCTAGGAAAGGCCATACTATGAGTTTTATTTTAATGCTTGCATTTTATGTAATATGTTTGCATGCATTGCCAAATCGCCATAACATGACATGCATATTTAATCGAGTATTCAACCGTGTCAATTAAAATAATCGTTAATTCATCGATTTAGTTCACTTTAACATGATAGATTATAAATTGACATGACCTCTCATAATAAATAATTGAAATCAAGCCTTACCAAATGTAGAACCCATGAATCCCAATTTCGCAAGGAAGTAGGCTCGGCTCACCGGGGTGCTAAACTTGTTACGTTGGGTAAGTGGGGTAATAAATGTTATTATTTCAAAATTTGGATTGAGCTCAACGGAAGTATTCACGACCGTAGCCGCATGTGTTCCGGGCTTAAGATAAATATTAAAGTAATATTATCGACCGAGAGTTCTAATGCAGAATCGATTAAAGAGTTAATCCACCGAATTATGTTAATGAGGGATGAATCGGCTTACCATGCCCAAGTTGATATGAATTTGGTTCTTGGAATCATTTATAATAGTTAGGTAGAGGTCACTATTTGAATGTTAAAACTTGTTTAAAATGTTTACAAGTATTTAAAATGATAAATGTTGACGTTTCCTTTATGTCTTTAAAATTTGTAGTCATAATTATTTATTCGCAATGGCAAATGTTAATTCGTCCACCACCACCTATGCTCCAACTCTCATAAATGTCTCATGGCTTCGATCCTTCATGGATCGATGCAAGTTAGAAAAGAATGGCGCTAATTTTACCAATTGGGATATGCAACTCCGCTTGGCTGTGGCGGGTGATGACAGGTTTCGTTACCTTACCAAGGCCTCTCCCACCGCACCTAATGAAAGGTCAACCGCCACGCAAGGCAAGCCTATGAGGCTAGCCACAAAGAGTCCGCCGCGATCAAAAACTTTTTGATCTTCTCGTTGGAGGCCGATCTTCAAGGGAGTGCCATAAGATGAGCACGGCCTATGAGACCTATGCCAAGCTTGTGACCATGTTTTTTCACAAGCTCCTAGGATCTTACAATATAAGACGACTTCCACATTATTCAACATGAACCTAAAAGAGGACCAAAACTTAGCTCTCATGTACTCATATTGATTGAGCATGTTAAGACACTTAAATTGCAAGGGGTGACCATTCCCAAACAACTCGTTATCGACCGAGTCTAACATTCCTTGGGGAAAATCAAAGCATATGTGAAGTTTAGGGTAAACTACAATATGCATAACATGAGAAACCTCTCTTCATAAATTGCACAAGATGCTCGTGCAAGCCGAGAGAGACATGGGCGAAATGTTAGCACATCCAAGAATGTGTTCCATATTAATAGAAGGAGAAAGGGGAAGTTCAAGAAAAGTGGTAGTAAAGGGAAGAAGCCCTCCACCTTCAAGGGAAAGGGGTAAAGCTATTAAGAATAGCTCTCCCATGCCCAAGAAGGGTGCCTCCAATAAGGAAAAATGCCATTATTGTAATAGCGTAGGGCATTGAAAGAGGAATTGCTATAAGTATCTTGGAGATCTTAAAACTGGAAAGGTTATTCCAGTAGGTAAATATTTATCCCTATCGTTTATGTTATGATCTCAACTTTGGTATATAGATACGAGTTGTGATTCTTACCCTATTTAATTGTAATTAGGGCATCCTAGCAAGGATAAAGGCAAGGACAAGCAAGCCTAAGAAGTCTCTTCAAAGGAAGCTAAGGTAACTATCCATGATTGAAGACCTATGGAAGCTTGGTCTCACTTTAAATTGTCAAAATTTTGGGATGTATTTTGAGACATTGTTTTTAGAACTTTTATAATTTCCTTGTTTGACATGGAAATTTGTTCAAATTCCTTTTATTGACATTGGTTGTAATTGGATTTAGTGACTTGGTTCTCTTCTTAAGTCATTTGGTTTGTTGAAATTTCTTAGTTCTAAAAACTTGTCATCATACTATACTTACACAAATAACATAAATTGTATCGACTCAAATTTATCATATTAGTATTATGATGATTGGATCATTATAATAAAAGGCTAAGAATTCGATTCTCACTTTGAAAGATCAATTGCTAAGTCAAAATAGAGTTATTGAACTCAAAGTAGGGAGTCTACCAAACCAATTGGCCACACCACTTATAAAGATTGTAATTGACATGAATATGAGTTCACCTCTTTAGCTCTTATAGAACTAGTCTATGTTGAAGCTAAGATTCGATGTCTTTACAAAGAAGTCTTTAGTAGATCACTTAAAGGTCATGTTGTGATACTTCTACCTCCCTTACGAGTATGAGTACAAAATGGTTGTGGCTCATAAGGCTATCTTTAAATAAAATAGTTGTATTTTTCTAAAGATAGAGTGGGAGAAAATAAGCCACAACGAAAACCTAGTTAGGAACTAGTGAGGAAACCAAAAGAAAATGTTCTTAGGTTGGATTCAAGACTAGTGAGGAGACCAAAAGAAAGCGTTCTTAGATGAATCCTTAGATTAGGGACGAGACCAATAGAAATTGTTCTTGATATAATAAGATTATGATCTATGAAGTGGAAGTACCTAGAAATTTTTAATTTCGATTTTCTAAAAGAGACTTATGAAACTATATGGAATCTATGCAAAGAAAATGTTTTATTTGGAGTTGTCCAATTGTAGTTTCATGGATAGACATGTAGATGTCTACAAAAGCCAAGTTAATGTGTAACTATGCTTAGATCTAAATCATCAATGAAATACCTCAAAATAGGTGTGTACAAGATACACATCAAAACCACATGTCAAAATAGGGTTTTGGAATAGGATGTGTACATGACACACGCCTATTGTATGTATCTACCTGGAGGTTATGATGATCTTTTCTATTATAAGATATAAGAAAGGTTTCACTCGAATTGTCGAAAAGTCATTGACATAAAATACAGTGGGAGTTAAAGTCATGTATAGACATGAAGTTAAGTGGGAGTTTAAGTTATCATGTAAAGACATGAAGTTCAGTGGGAGAAATTGTTTTCCACGGGAATGACGTTTCACTCATTAAGAGTGACATATTCATATTACCTTTTTTAAAGGAGTGGTTGGATTTTAATGATGGATGAAAGAGGGCAACATGTATATTAAAATCAAAGTCTATTGTGGAATAGAAGATTATAGCTTGGCATTTAAAAGGTATCTTATATCGAAAAGATCCTTAATCTCTTCAACAAGTTAAATAGGTTTTTTATGTGGATAAAAGTGGGATCACTATGAAAGGGTCTAAGTCATCCACTGAACCTAAGAGTTGCTGATCACATGAGACCAATCATGTATGTCATTACATGCACATACCTAAATGAATTGTATGCTGGGAGCATGACAAGCCTAAAACAAATAATCCACATGTGTGTCATTGGATAGCCTACTAGAAAATCCATAGGGTTCTCAAGGAGAACTAGGGATTCATTCTTGTGTTTGGTAGAGAAAATTTGATAATGTGGTAAAGGTTACACAAACCCAAATTTCCAAACTTATAAGGAATTGTAGAAATCCTAGGCGTACCTTTGTTATAAAAGAAGCGAATATCTAAAAGGATGATTGAAGAGTCAATCTTTATAAATTCTACAAATAGAGACCTAGTACATTATGATGAGGATAAGGTGGTTTAAAATAAACTAATGGTAGATCCTTTCACCTAAATACCTATCAGTTATCTTGATAACGAGTGGGAGCATCTTTCAAGTTAAAGAGCCCAACACTAGATAGAGATCTAGACATGTACATAGATGAATTCATGTTATTAGGAATAACATTGGATGTAAGGAAAAAGCAATTAACAACGTTGGAATAAATGAATATATGGTATATTCACTACCCAAGCCTTTATTGCATTTAATAAGATCGTCATGAATTGTCATGGACGAAATATACTTTAGATTATATGATATGCAATAACATTGTGTTGATTGTTCATACATGATAATCACATTTATCGTTTGAGTTTCATAAACTCGGTTTTGTGCTTTGTTATATCCAATGGATTGTAGAGACAATTTTGGACTCCATTAAAGTGGACTGATTTAACATAGCATTGGCCCCTAGTCACTTATATGAGGTGACATCTCGAAGTGACTAGATTGTGGTGCGATTGATGGCAAGTGCAAGTGTCATAGGGTCATAAGGGATGACAAATTGCTCACATAGACAGATTGTAAGAGACAATCTGTCGGGCAGTGACCGCTTATAGAATTCTGGCAGTTCTTGTAGCCTGGTCGTGGCAAGAGCTACTAGTATTCTTTTGAGTCAATTCTTTGACTAAAGACTGTTCGCCTAAGGTGGCACAGTTTCAGAGTGACTTTGATTTATGTTATACGACCTTCGTAACTGGGGTCAAATGAGCATCTTTTGGGTCATGATGAGCTATGGCTATTCGAAGGGAATAATGCAATAGGAATTGTCCACCCCTTGTCAGGGTTATTTTTAATCTCAAGGCCACTCGAGGAGGAGTAAGCTGAAAATGCGTGGCCACGCTCGGAAGGTATCTATGATAGATAACTCCGGTCAGACAGTTACTCTCCAGATCGAGGAAACCACTCATGATATGATCAAATGCAAGTACGACCTGCAAGACACCTTGCATTGAGTGGAGATTGTAATAGGACAAGAGAATTGGTGACGCACACTTGTCTTGGACAAGTGGGAGATTGTTGGAGTAAATGTCCTCAACAATTGTAACACCCGCAAATGTACCCTATTTTTTTATAGTGAAAATATTTTACGGTTACTTTTCAGCGAAATTTAGTTTTAATCGTAATTTTAATTTTCTGAGTCGAATTTAGAAATTCCGAGTTCGTATTTGGAATTTCCGCGAGTTTTCAAGTAAAACCCGTCTTGAGCCGTCATTGACTTTTCTTGACTTTTGAGCCGTCTTTGACTTTCGTTGACTTTTTCCTACATATACTCCCTCATACTACTCCTAACCTAATTCATTCAACACAACTCATTTCTTTCTTCTTCCTTAAGCAAATATCAAAAACCTTGCCTCCATAATCTTTTCAATCTTAGAATTCTCCTAGCTCATTCGTTACTTGCTAGAATTCGCGTAAGTTCGTCTCATTCTTCTCCTCTTACCTTCCTCTATCCGTTTTGGTAATAAAATTACCGTCTTTCTCGCTTTTTAAATTATCCGTCTTTCTCAAGGTGAATATATTCATCTTTTATTACCTAATTGTAGGTGGAGACTAGGAAGGCTTAGTAATCGATTAAAGACGCGTAAAGGTAACGGTGAAGGGTTACTCGATATCATTTACGTGTTTTACATGCTTATATGCTAGAAATCGTATTAGAATACGATTAGTAAGTTTAGGAATCATGTTATGGATGATGATTGTTGTTATTTGATGATTGTTGACGATGAATATTGATTGTTGATAGTTATTAGAAATGAATTATGAGAATGAAATAATAGGATTGAAATTTTGTTGAAGGCTCACGGGTGAATTGGTAACACATCTCACGGTCGTGAAATACAAGTCACGGTCGTGACTTGTGCAGTTTCACTGCACTGACCCCTTTTCGTAGAAAGATCATATCTCCTTCGTTACTTGCTTGTTTTAGGCTTGTGACCATTCGTTGGAAGCGTAAGAGGATAAGCTATCACCTCGACTTAGAATTTCTGTATTTGCATCTCTAGAGCTCTAGTTATGACAGTTTGAAGTGGACCCTTGTTTTAGTTAGTTCCCAAACTTGTTGTTTTGGAGAGGTGATCTATGTTTTTATTCGTTATGCTTTACAAACTTGTTCTAATGCTTATGTATCATGTATTGATTCATTTTTATCATAGTTAAGTTTATATATTTCCCTATTCACATGTTTTGTGACGGTTTGTGGTATGTCCTACTTTGAGTCGTTTTTACAAATGTTACGGTTTGAGCACTATTTTGTCTTGTGCTTTGTACTCTCATTCCCTTGGCTACCTCCACGTTCGTAAGGCTGGAATGTCGGAACGGGGAGGTATCCTACTGCTTAATTGCATGTGTTAGTGGGCATACGACGACGTTGTTGGGAGTTGAACGCTATGCGTTGATCGACCCGGCCGTCAAATGTTGTGTACTTGCGAGGTGGTGTTATTTGCATGTAGCGTACCGCATGTTATGAAGCTTGAGCTCTTTTCCGCCTCTTTCGTGAATTGATCTACCGAGAATGTGGGTACTCGGCGTCTATATGATTGACCGAGTCTTGGATGCGAAACGTGATCGCATGTCGAATCGGAAAATGTGATTCCGGGAATCTGGCCAGGTTTAGATTAGGAGCCGTTTAATTATCGTTCCTACCAGGAGGAAATTAGTCTACATATACGAAATGGATTGAATCGTGTATGCGTTCAGGGAAGGTTTTACTCCCGTGGATGCCCATAATCATACTTGCCATGTACACGATGCTAGTGCGTTTCATTTACCGTGAGAGACGTCGTCGTGTCGTCGTCTTTGAATGCGTGATTTCATGATATTATTCATGGTGATTGCATGATTGGGCACCGTCGTCTTTGAATGCGTGATTTCATGATATTATTCATGGTCATTGCATGATTGGACACCGTCAATGTCTTGGTTCGTGAATGGATGATAATATGTTGGATTTATTGTGATCATCGCATGACTTGGCATGGTTTGTTTGTCGAGTCTCAATCTTATCAAACTTATACCGCTAACGGTGAGATGCAAGCCCTAGTGAGCGTATTCGGTTGCCTAAGAGTGTCTTCCCCGAGTCTTTGAATAACATGATGGTTTCGGATTTGATTTCCACATGATCTTATCATTATATCTCGTATTGCCTATCTATCCTTATCGTATCTCACATGTATATCTATATATGCATGATTTTACTTTTGTATTTCCTTGGATGTACGTTTAATGTGATATGGCTGGGAGAACCCGGAGTTACTCCCCACTGATTGTGGCGTTCATGTTTTTCATGGATGAACAGGTTTCTTGCATGGATGACTTTTTGGCTATGATGTTTTGGGGTTCGGGTGTGAGCTAGCGGGCGTTGTCCCTGGATGAAACACCTCTAGACGTTGTTTAGCTAGTTGCTAATTACTTTGTCTTTTGTTAACACTTTGAGAGACTACGTCTCTTGTGGTATTTTTATTTAGTTTGTAATATTTTGACACTCCTCGTATTTTTCTATCTTGCATGTATAAAGGTTTTTAAAATACCGTATTTTCCGCTATATAATTCACATGCTTGTATGTTTTATATTTCCGCATTCGCGAGGGTTGTCACAACAATAGTGCGATCACATAATTAAATCATAATAATAAGAATACAAAGGGATGATGAATATTATAGTCAACTGGTCAACATAAATTGGTAATGATTGGCTCAATTGAGTTTGACGTTACTATCGTATGACGGTGGTGATCAGTTGATCCCTTGAGGTCACACCTAAAGGACAATCCCCTAATCATGTACATTAATTAATTGTATAGTGATACGGATTAATTAATCCCTTAAATTGAACCAAGTTTAAATTGTAAGTGAGAAATATATCTTATTGTAATATGATTAAATAAGATTCCTTTTAGTAATTTAATTGTTATATTACTAAGAATGCATTATGTTTATGAAACATTTGAGTTAAGCAAAATTGGTTGATTATAATTACAAATTGTTGTAGATTATTTTAACCAAATATGAGATGACCCATTTTATTTACATGTAATTATAAAATGTGACTAAAAATGTTAAGTCTAATTTATTTGTTATGAAATTGCATTTAAATTGGTTAAATGCACTTTTATAAGCAAAGATTACATGTTACATGTTACATGTCACATGTCACATTTGTGACAAATGATAAATTGCAAACTAAAATGGACACCCATTTTATGTGGGGTGCACCGGTTTTGTAGTGTATTTTAGGGTGATTAGTTTTTGTATATTATTCTAATTGAGAATTAGACACAATCATACACTAGACTATTACCAACACTCAACCTTATGCATTGTTAAGAACAAAATGAAAGGGACAACACCCACCCATGTGGTGTGGGTGTGGCCGGTCCATGTGATCAAGACAAAGAGGACAAGTTTCCTCTTATATTACTCACATCATCTTATTTCATTTTGCATGCAATCTCTACTTCTCTCTAAATCCTTTCTTACTCTAAAAACTTAAGAAGTTTTCACTAAAATTCATAGTTCATATTTCTAATAACATTACTAGTGTAGTAATAAGAGGTTATTAGATTTATTTTAAGGGCTTCAACTTTATATATACTAGTGTAGTAATATAGTAGAGATTAAGGGGGTTGTCTTGGGTGCTACTAATTGGAGAGTTTCTACTTTGAAACTTGGAAGATCATCCTCATATTACTAGCTCAAGAACAATATTTGAAAGGAGTTCAAATATTGTGCCCATATTTTTATAATCAATGTAAGGAAATTGTTTCTTCTAATTCTTTTGTTATGCATGCATAAGATCTAATTAGTTTATGTGTAAACTAATTGTTATATGATATTAGAAATGTCTAATATCGAGTTTAAGAAACTTACAGTCTTAGGGGTTTCCCCCAGTCTAACACCACTGTAAGGTTTGTACACAGGACTGGTAGGAGGTTTAGACACAGCTGGTTTGGTCTTGCCCATCTTCTCAACCCTCAATTCTAGGTTGACAATATCATCATAGAACCATAGGGGTTGCATTGTGACCCTAGCAGCAATGCTCCTAGCTAGACCCTCTAAGAATCTGGCAATTCTCTGTTCAGGTTTCTCATTGACCTCACACTGGAGAGTCAACTGTTTAAAGTCCCTTAGGTATGCTTCTACAGGTCTCTCCTCTTGTTTCAATTTATACAGTTTGATGAGAAGGTCTTGGGTGTAGTCTTTGGTTACAAACTTACTCAGCATTTTCTTTTTAAGTTTTGAGCAAGACCTAAGGGGTTCTTTACCTTCCTTAATCCTTTGGTGTTTCAAATTATCAAACCACAAGGATGCATACCCTTTTAGCCTTAACACAGCAACTTTAAAAGACTTAACATCAGTGTATCCTTTGTATTCAAACACCTTTTCAACATCCCTAATCCATTCTAGTAGATCATCAGGATTCAAACTATCAGAAAATTCTGGAATTTCTACCTTGAGATGCTTGTTAGTGTGATCTGGAATCTCCTCATAAGTTCTGTTGCTTTCCCCTGAGTCTGATCCTTCTTCCTTATGCAGGGGCTGTCCTCTTCCCATGCCCATATGGCCACGACCTCTGCCTCTGCCTCTAGGGGGTGGTCTTCCTCTCACTGGGTGTGTGATGTTCTCCATGACAGTATTCAAGGCAGCCATCACTACATTGACAGTGACTGCTAACTGATCCACCTAGCCTTCAATACTTGCAAGCCTCTCTTCACTCATTGGGATATTTTTTGTATTTTTATTGTAGTTAGGGTAATAATGGTCTCACAACCAAAACTCTTAATTTGAGGATGTTGTGAAAAGAATATGAGATGGAGTAAAAATAAGAGGAGAAAACATCTCCTCTTATCATCACAAAACCACCACACCACATGCATGGGGGAGGGTGAGCTTTTTGCTTTTTGTCTTCACAATGCAATAGGTAATAATCTAGGTGTAGGTGCAGTGATATTGTAGGGGCTTTGTATGAATTGACACAAGATGACACTCAGACTCAATAAAAACACAAAGATATGAATGCCACCCAAACCCCACAGCTTAACACATGTATTTAGACAACAAACTAGACTGACTAAATCTACTTACCACAGCCTAGCACAGGTAAGTAACCTTAAGCCAAACAACAAGCAAACAACCCACAGTCTAAGCACAGGGAAGTTTAACTTTCCATAGACTTTGATCAATACCCACAGCCTAGCACAGGGTATTATCAGGCCTGACTCTCAACTACAGCAATGCACAAGTTGAAAAGATTTTGGAAATGAGAAGAATTCTCATATTTTCATTCAAACATAAAACTGTCTTTTACACTAGTGCAAGGGTCTTTTATATAGGCCTCAATGCTTGATCTAATACAACCCTAGAATATCATCTAAGGGCCACGATTAACTTACAGAAACAAGACAAATTACTGGCTACAAATACATACTGGAAATACAAAAGGAAAACTAGTAAAACAGACAAAAGTGCAGACTTATGACAGTGACATGCTTCAGGTTGTGTTTGGTGCTTGGTGTTGTCTTAGAGCTTGTAAACGAAGCTCATTAATGCCTCCTTTGTAACACCCGCAAATGTACCATATTTTTATAGTAAAAATATTTTACAGATACTTTTCAGCGAATTTTAGTTTTAATTTAGAATTTAATTTTCCGTGTCGAATTTAGAATTTCCTAGTTCGTATTTGGATTTTTCGCGAGATTTCAAGTGAATCCCGTCTTAAGCCATCTTTGACTTTTCTTTACTTTTCCACTCATTCTTTACATATACTCCTTCCTAACCCTAACCTAACTCACATAACTCAAACACTTCCATCTTCTCTAAGAAACCCAAAACCCCATCAAAACCTAGCTTCCATAATCATCCAACCTTAGATTCGTCATAACTCGTTCGTTACTCGCTCAAATTCACGTAAGTTCGTCTTATTCCTTCCCTCTCATCTTCCTCTATCCGTATTGGTAATAAAATTACCGTCTTTCTCAAAGGTGAATTATATTCATCTTTTGTCGTCTTTGTTTAGGTGGAGACTTTATAGACCCCGACAAAGATTACTATCTAGTGGAGGAAGGCTTAGAAATCGTTTAAAGACGCATAAAGGTAACGGTGAAGGGTTACTCGATATCATTTACGTGTTTTACATGCTTTTTATGTTAGAATTCGTATTTAGAATACGATTAGAAAGCTTAGGAATTATATTATTGATAGTGATTGTTGTTAGTTGCTGATTTTTGATGATGATTAATGATTGTTGACAGTTGTTAGAAGTGAATTATGAAAATTGAAAAGGATTGAACATTGAATTGATGCTCTCGGGTGAACTGGTGCTCCCAGCCGGGTGACCGGCCGCTGGTCTGCCCACCGGCTGGGAACACAACAGTAGTGAACTTGTGATTTTTGTGTAGAGGTGCTCCTGGCCGGGTGCCCGGCTGCCGGCCCCCAGACCGGCTTGGAACACACTGCACTTTCTTTGTGATTTTTGGATTTTGCTTGAGGCGCGAGCCGAGGTACCGGCCGCCGGTCCACTGACCGGCCGGCAACACGGCTGTGTTTTATTTCTTAAAATTTCTAAAACTCGTAATTTATAATAGTTCGCATGATTCGTTTATCGTATAATTTTACATAGCGACTTATAATATTAATGTTTTGAATATATAATATTTCATTCGCTTGTATCACATGTTTTGTGACGGTTTTTGGTATGTCTCACTTTGAGTTGGTTTTTACAAATGATAAGGTTTGAGCACTATTTTGTTATGTGCTTTGACCTCTCATTCCCTTGGCTACCTCCACGTTCGTAAGGCTGGAATGTCGGAACGGGGAGGTATCCTACTGCTTAATTGCATGTGTTAGTGGGCATACGACGACGTTGTTGAGAGGCGAACGCATTGCGTTGATCGACACGGCCGTCAAATGTTGTGTACTTGCGAGGTGGTGTTATTTGCATGTAGTGTACCGCTTGTTATGTGGCTTGTGCTCTTTTCCGCCTCTTTCGTGAATTGTATCTACCGAATTTGGGGTACTCGGCGTCTATGATTGACCGAGTCTTGGATGCGAAACGTGAAAGTCCATAGACCTTAATTAGACTCTTCTAATTAGTCTCTAAATTACTTGTTAATTTAGTATTTAATGATCTATGTAACATGCATGCAAATATAAAGACATTTATATAAAGGAAGAAATTTCCTCACATTGATATGGAAAATATAAGGGCACAACAAGAACTCCTTCTTGTTGTTCTTGAGCTACAAATATGGATGAACACAAGTAATCTCCAAAGTAGAAGATCTCCTCTAAGTTGCACCAAGATTAACCCAAATAATCTACCCTTATTATTAACTAGATAATAAGATAGATATAATACTACTAATATTATGACTATATTACTACACTAGTAATACTTAGTAAATATTAGTATTTGAGAGTTTTTAGTGAGAAGAAGAGTTTTAGAGAGAAGTAAACAAATTGCACAAAATGAAGTAAGTATAAAAATAAACACAAATGCTCATTTTAAAGGCATCATGGCCGGACCATATTGTCCAAATAAGGTCTCTTATTTTGTTTAATTTGATCACATGCATTTGAGTGGACTGTTGTAGAAAAGATGATGATTGTTTTCTACTTGTTATGTCACTTTCAAATGCTAACTAAAGAGTTACAACAAGAACAAAAATCATCACCTTTGTAACTACTTCCTAACCGGCCACAATGGTCTAATTAGGTCCATTTTGATTTTTGATATTTGTCTCACAAATACTTATTGATCATATGGTTAATTATCTTGTATAATTAAGTGTTAATTTGATCATATAACAATTATATGACTCAATTAAATAAATAATATGTACTTAACATTTTAAGTAATATTTTACCATTATATCAATATATAATGGGTCCCACAATGCTTAGTTAATTTATTTTACAACTCCTTGTAAATATAATTAACTAATTACCTCTATCTCAAAACCTCAACTAATTTAGTAATTTAACGATTAATTACTAAGTTAAATCTTATTTAATCGTATTAAAATAAGATATAAATTTATTAGTCAATTATCGCATAATTGAAAAATAAGCTTAATCGAATTTGATTTCTTAACTCAATTTCTAATAATTAACTCTCGTACATATCGAATATATGTAATGTACTAATTAACTGTATCGTATACAAATAATTAGTTACTATTTGGATTTCATCCTTTAGGTGTGACCGAAAGGGATCAGTTGATCACCGCCGTCAAACGACAATAACGTCAAACTCTAGTCAGCCAACCGTTATTGATTTACGTTAATCAACTGACTAATCATATATATAGTCAATAAATATCCCAATTATATTCCATAATAAGATTTATTATGTGGCGCACTATTGTGGAGGACACCTACTCCAACAATCTCCCACTTGTCTGACACAAGTGTGCGTCACCGATTCTCTTGTCTCTTTATCACATCTCCCACTCAACGCAAGGTGTCTTTCAGGTCGCACTTGCGATTGACAATATCTAGAGTGGTTTTCTCGATAGGGAGAGTAACTGTCTGACCGGAAAATCTACCATAGATCTCTTTCCGAGCGTGGCCACGCATTTACAGTAACTTCTCCACGAGTGGCCTAAAGATGTTTTTACCCAACGTGGGTGGACAATTCCTGTTGATCCATCTACTCTGTATGATGCAGATCACCATGATCCAGAAGAAGTCTATCGGCCTCCTTTTACGGCACGACCTAGAACATCAACCAAAACCAATCGGAAACTGCACCGACTCAGATAGACGGTCGCCAGTCAAAAGAATCGACTTATAGGAATAAGATAGAATACCCTGCCACGACCAGGCATCAAATAATTGATTTAAGGGTCTCTACAATGTCACTGTCCAACAGAGTGTCATACAGTCTGTCTATGTAAACGACCAGTCATCTCCATGACCCCATGGTGCTGAACCAACCATCGATCGACTTACAATCTAGTCATTTCGAGACGTCACCTCATTGAGTGACTAGGGACAAAATACTAAGTTCGTCCTATTCACTTGAATAGGGTCCAACAATCTATTCGGATAAACAAAGTATTAAATAAATTTAGTCAAACTAAATAAAAGAGTTTAAAAAATAAAACTCGAACAATGAATGCCATTATCATATATGAAATAATTAATACAACATTCAATTATTACATATTACATAATCTAAAGGAATTCTGGCACACGTCTCAATCCCATTGTGACGACATGACCATCATGCTTAGCCTTTGATAAAGGCTTGGTTAAAGGATCAGCAATGTTGTCATCTGTCCCAACCTTACAAATGTCAATTTCCTTTCTGTCCACGTAATCTCTAATTACATGATATTTCCTAAGTACATGTCTAGACTTGTTACTATACTTGGGCTCTTTTGCCTGAAAAATAGCCCCACTGTTATCACAATAAATTGTGATAGGATCTTTGGCAGTAGGGACTACTGTTAGTCCTTCCAAAAATTGCCGAATCCACACAGCTTCCTTTGTAGCTTCAGATGCTGCAAGGTACTCTGCTTCTGTTGTAGAATCCGTTGTAACGCTTTGCTTGAAACTCTTCCAGCAAACAGCTCCTCCATTCATCATATAAACGTAGCCGGATTGGGATTTCATATTATCCCTATCTGTTTGGAAACTGGCATCTGTGTAACCCTTTACACGTAACTCAGTCTCGCCTCCAAACACTAAGAACGAATCCTTGGTCCTTCTTAAGTACTTAAGGATGTTCTTTACGGCTATCCAGTGACTCTCACCTGGATTTGGCTTGGTAAACGACTTCGCATGCTCAGTAGCATATGCAAACGCGGGACGAGTGCACATCATAGCATACATGATTGATCCAACAACTGATGCGTAAGGGATCAATTTCATGCGTTCAATCTCCTCGGGTTTCGTAGGGCACTCTGACTTGCTCAAAGTGATTCCACTTCCCATAGGAATAAAGCCTCTCTTAGAGTCTTTCATGTTGAACCGATCAAGAATCTTATCAATATAAGTCTCTTGACTTAATGCTAATATCCTTTTAGATCTATCCCTATAGATCCGGATACCTAAGATGCGCTGGGCCTCTCCTAAGTCTTTCATTTGGAAATGTATTCCTAGCCACTCCTTTACAGAAGTGAGCATTGGAATATCATTCCCAATGAGTAGTATGTCATCTACATACAAGACTAGAAAGTTACTTTACTCCCACTAAACTTCATGTATAAACATGGTTCCTTGACACTTCGAGTGAAACCATTTTGTTTAATTACATGATCGAAACGATGATTCCAACTCCCGGATGCTTGATTAAGACCATAGATGGATCTCTTAAGTTTGCATACCTTCTTAGGGTTTGATGGATCCACAAAACCTTCAGGTTGTGTCATGTACACTTCCTATTCTAGAATCCCATTCAAGAAGGTGGTTTTGACATCCATTTGCCAAATCTCATAATTATGAAATGCGGCAAACGCTAAGATAATCCTTATGGATCGAAGCATGGCGACTGGGGCGAAGGTTTCGTCATAGTGAAGACCATGAACTTGGGTGAAACCTTTAGCCACCAATCTAGCTTTATAAACATATTATTTTGTCTATTGCCACTTTTGATCTTATGATCCACTTACAACACACTGAATAGGTCGTTACCTCTTTAGGTACATCAACAACCAAGTCCCTATACTTGATTGTCTTACATATAATCCCTTTCGA